>OX377621.1:38887934-39045434 GCA_947397865.1 Polietes domitor
AAAATGAAAAAAGGGTATAAAAATAAACGAATTTTTCGAAATTCGTACTTTCAAGGGATACAATGGTACAGAGGGATAGTACCAACTAAATGACTACAGCTAGAATGATGAAATTCTAATTGCGTAGAAACGTCAAGGGGTAAAAATGGTACCAACCACATGGTCGCAGCTGGAATTATGGAATTCGGTGTATACATTCCTTTGCCTGCATAGACACGCAAAATAATTTTTTTTCAAATTTGTACCTTTTCTATTATGGCAAAAATTGGTTGAATCATGAAGTTAGGTTATTTTGCAGTATGTACGTCTGAAAATGAATTTTTTTGTACTTTTGGAATTAAAATAGAATGAAAATACAACCAACTGTAGCTCCCACTATCTACCAATATTTATGGTATTTAAGCTTTTTGAAAATATAAATATAAGAATTTTTATTTTTTGATTTGAAATAAATAATGGTTTGAAATAATTAAAATATTATATTTATTTATAAAATTATTTTTCAATATTTGCATTTGTTTTGGTTTGCCTATATTAAAAAAATTATATTTTCCTGTAATATTATTGCACTTCTACGAAAACCGACAACCTCTGTGGAATGCAATCCATGGTGGAGGGTATATAAAGTTCGGCCCGGCCGAACTTAACGCCGTTTTTACTTGTTTTTGAACTCGATTCAAATTTCATTTAAATCACAGTGTTGAATCAACAGGTAGGGATCAAGCAAAATAATATTTATTTAATATTATCTCTTTAAATGAGATTTGTTTTGAAATGATAAAGAATTTATAGGAATTCAGAGATATAAATAAATATAAACAAACTTTCCAATTCTGGATTTACGCCCAAAACATTAATAGATTTTGTGACAAATTTTAAATAACTCAGCCCAAATGTCACCTGGGTTGGAGTGCAAAAATGTGGTTTAATAAAAATACTTCGCTCTCTTTGACGTAAATCTTCTGTGAAACCTTTAATGGACTCATACCCCCCCCCCTCCGTAAATATCTGCAATGGAAATCATATTCCATCTGTCTGGCATTGTTTATTTTGTTATTGAGTTATCCTCCATTCAGCTCAAATCAAATTGTTTCGTTACACAGAAAGAAGGAGAAGAAGAAGAGGAAGCAGCAGCACGTCAACAATTCGATATTTGTATTTGCGAATGCAAAACAAATTCCAGGAACAAACTCTCGAATAAACAAATTGGATTAAATCAACTGTTCCTCCACGTGCGCCTCACCAACCCAAAACACTCCACTTCCTCTTCCTGGCTAACTGATGCCAATGCCAATTGTTATTCACAATTATCCCTTTGGCAAACACATTTTCCAGGAATTATGTACGGATTGTGAACTTTCCTGTGTGTATGTGGCTAAATCGCCTTTAAATTTCCAACAAATTATAATATTACCCCAAATATCTCGGTCACATTTCAATGCTATGACCGAATAAAAAAAACGAAACGAAAATAAAAACAAAATAATAAATAAATAAAATCATGCAAAAAATAGCAACAATAAACAACTTGTCGTTGTGTGTGTGTTTTTGGCCCAAACGAAAATGGCTTTACACTAAGCCAATAAAATATTAACGTAGTCCAAATGGGGAAAACAAAAGAAACAAGCAGAACTGAGCACGAATTAGAACCCTGGGTCGTCTTTCTTAAACCCTTTTTATGTTATCCTTGACGACGGTTTGACCCACATTAACAAATTTTCAAGGATTTAAAAGCATGTGTGTGTGTGTGTGTGGAAAAGAAAACATTAAGCCCCTGTACACAAAAACACATACTCGAAAACAGCAATAAAATTGTTAGTTTATGTTATGAAGACATAAATTTAAACGTATATATGTGTGAGTGTGTGCAGACAATTGTATGTCTTTATGTCTATATAGGGCTTTACGTGGGGTTTTTTGAAAGAAAGCTTTTAAAATGACAATTTGAAAAATATCAAATGAAATGATTTTAATGGCGGGAGATTTAAAATGTTAAGAGGCGTATACAAATTTATTTTACTATGTTTTCCATCGCAAACATCAGATTACACATTGAAATCAAATTTTCCAAAAATGTGATCTAAATAAATTTTTATTTTGATATCAAATCTTAACTTATCCCATTATCAGCCCATAATAAAAAGCAAGCTTTTTAAGTTTTCAATTTTTTAATACTTTTCTTTCAAAAACAGTTGGCAGTTTTTTCAATCACTCCGTATACAACTTTCAACTTTCAGAGTGTAATTTAAGAAATATCTTCAATTTGTGCGCACTTATTCGATAGTGCTCGTTAAAAGTGCGCAAACGTGAAGATATTTTGATAGCGCGATCTTGTGCCGGATCTATTCGATTATCAAGCTCGCAAGTGATTTTCACGTGACATCTTCATTCTGAATGAGCCGAATCTGGAGAACAAAGTGAAAAGTACAAAAATTATTTTACTCTCAGTCCTTACCAGAGATATAGCCCAATTTCAATCCCCACATATGTACAATAGGCTGGGTCACGAATATAAATTACCGCGGTCACCCCCCAGAAATGAAGATTGGATTGTTTAATGATGATCTGCAAAATATTTCGTCACTGGGCCAAGCGCTAAACGCTCCTGAAAACACCTCTAAAAATCAAGTTTTTCCCGTGTAATTTTTTTTATTTTGATGCATTTTTGCCCAAATTTTTTTTCTCAATTAATAGGCCATTAGGAGCACTTTAAATAAAAATTTTTATACTTGTCTTAGAATAACTCATTGGTAGTATTATTGGACGTTTATATTGATTTTTTGTGGTTTTCAAGGTGACAGCTATAAACTCATATTTCTTGGCAACATTTTGTAAGAGTTGATATGAGAAATAAATAGACGGAATTAATACCTTTCGAATAACACCTAAATGATAAATAACGGACGAAAAATGACGTCACTGACTCCTTGTTTGTAAAATAATTTAATACAAGAGATGGATTTTCAGAGCAAAAAATTCAAAGTCTTTTTACAAAAATGAACGCAGCGGCGTCAATTGAATTCCGATGTTCATCATTTAGGCATCATTCAAAAGGTATTGACTGCCGCTATTTATTTTGTATAAAATACTAACACCAAATACAATTTTTTTAGTTATCATCATGTGAATATCAACAAAAAATTACTATAAACGTCCAATAATTCTACCAATAAGTTACTCTAAGACAAGAATTAAAATTTGTATTTAAAGTGCTTTCAAGGGTCTAGTGTTTCTGAACAACATTTCGAGAAAAAATGTAACACAAAAATAAATTAAGCCGTGTTAGGGTTATTTTCAGGAGCGTTTAGCTCACTGACGGCTTGATTTAGGAACGAAATATTTTGCAAATCATCATTAAACAATCTAAACTTTATTTTCGTGGGGTGACTTTAAATTGTTGTTCCATTTGTATGGAATTCGGCCCAGCCTAATATACAATATATAGACATTTTTTGCAAATAATAATATTTTTATGTTCCGTGATCCTTTCCTTTTTTGCGTGTACGTGTAACACCTTGAAATATCGATCTGAGACCCTGTAAGACCCTTGATCGTCATAAAATTCTAAGACGATCTATCCATGTCCGTCCGTCCGACTGTCCGTCTGTTGAAAGCACGCTAGCATCTAAACGAAAGGAGTTAGAACGTTCAAATTTTCCATAAATGCGTCTTATAGTCGTACATCGGTTGGGATTGAAATGGGGCGAAATCGGCGCAAAGGGAAAACTTTTTCCCTCACACGGACTAAAAAAACCATAATAATCCCAAATATTTTAGCGTATTTAAGCATGTTTTTTGAATATGTCTGATTAGATTTGCTTGATATTTGGCATGCGCATTCCCCTTATAGCAAAAACGTGCACCATAAAGTGATTCTTATTTGTAGGGGGTGAAATGGAGCAAAAAAGGGATAAATATGGTACATATTAAATGACAACAGCTAGAAACACGAAATTCGGTGTGTACATTCCTCTAATTGAGTAGATACATAATATAAAAGTATTTTTTCCAAATTCGTACTTTTAAGGGGTAAAATGGGAATAGAGGGATAAAAATGGTATCAAATAAACGGCTGTTCCAAGAATAATGAAATTCGGTGTATACATTCTTCTGATTGCATAGACAAGTAAAATATGCGGATTTTTCAAAATTAGTACTTTTTAGGGTTATAATGAAAAAAGGGGATAAAAATAGTGCCATTGAAACGACCGCAGCTAGAGTCAAGAAATTCGGAGTATACATTCCTCTAACTGTGTAGACACGGAAAATAAACTGATTTTTCGAAATTCGTACTTTTTGGGGTCAAAATAGAAAAAGGGGATAAAAATAGTACCAACTAAATGCCCACAGCTTGAGTCATGAAGTTCGGAGTATACATTCCTTTGACTACGTAGACACGGAAAATGACTACAGCTAGAATGATGAAATTATAATTGCGTAGAAACGTCAAGGGGGTAAAAATGGTACCAAACAAATGGGCGCAGCTGGAATCATGGAATTCAGTGTATACATTCGCTGCGATTTTGTAGATTTTCCCATATATATGTATATATAAATATGAAATAGTGTTTTTTGAACAGTTATCTTTCATTTGGTATCAAAATTTACTTAAAAATTTTGACTTTTGGTCATCTGTTCTCGCAACTGATTTTTTTCGATGTCATTTTAATTTCTTTGAGAAATTATTTTCCACAGCTCAGTGTCAAATGTAGTGCCATATATGCAAGTTCATAAAATATTTAGCTTCAGCAACAACATCATCATTGCATATGATCTTGGCGCAGCAGTTAGTTTGAGTGGTCGCACTCAGTGTCACTTGGTGCGCAAAAAAAAAAACAACACATCTCAGCAGACAATTGTTGATAATTACAGCAAAAATACTAAATCTCGAATTGTACAAAGTGTGCGAACGAACACATTGTTTGTTTATTGTTTGGCATTCTCCAACAGGCCAACATGATGTTATGCCAACAAATAGTCTTCATATCTCATTCATGACAGAGTTGAGGATTCATTGTGTGTGAAATTGTGAAGAAACTGAGCGCGAAAGAACGAATTGCTTTATATTCATTTAGTCCGTCGCCTGTTTTCTTTCTTTACTATACTATTGTTGTTGTCGAGCAAAATAATGAGACGCCATAGAAGTTCATGGCGACTTATGAGTAATTGAACTGCTTTTCGGACTGAATGTCATGTGGCAGTTGGTTTTGTTGAAAACGACATGTCAGCCACATCTATAATTTGGCAAAAAGCTAGATATTAAAGTCACGAGAACCACCGAATTTCCCTCTATTGATTTCTGGAGATTTCTACATAAATGTTCAATATCAACTCCAAACTTTGACAAACTGTGACTTTCTAGGATTTTCTGCATCATAAATGCGACAATTTTGTCGACTAACGACGCCTTTACAAATAATCAGAGAAAGAAATCCAATAAATCTTGTAATGGTCATGGTCAGTTGGATTTTGGAAGAAGAATGATCCGGTGTTGTCTGAAGTTAATATTCTACTACAGATAATGACTTGTTATAGTTGCATTTGCTTCTCAACAATCCCACGTCCGTCTAATGAACCTCAAATGCTAAAAATTTGATGATTAAAAAAGCCAACAAGCTGTAATTTTTATTTTTCCCTGAATCTGGTTATATTGGAAACAGCAACTCAATCGATTGATCTGCTCAACATTTAGATGTGCAATTCTTTTTAATATTTCCATCTCAATTATCTCAGAAATCAATATCCCCAACAAATGTCAGCTGTTATTATTATAGCCTCCATTGTATCCCATATCCCTTTCAAAATCATGCAGTAATAATTTAAGTTTTCCTAAAGAAATTCTTCTACGTATAAGCTAGCGTTGAGCACACATAAATTGTTAACATATAACCGTGTTAAAAATTCTAGTAAACAATTTTATAACAGCGTCATCGTCACAAGTAACATAAACATCAACAATAACAACGAAATATGAATGAATGTAGGATATATGTATATTTGTAATATATGTCGCTATGTACGCCAGTGTGTATGTATCTCTCTATTCATTTGAAAAATACAATCTCGTTGTTGCCACCGTTACCAGAAAATTCGCACTCACAGCCGTACTTTTGTGGCATTATTGTTAGCAAACATTTCAGTCGCATGTTGTTAGTTTTAGTTTCGGGTTTTGTTTCATTTTGGGTGGGTGGGCTGCTTCTCTGTATGTGTGTGTGTGTGTGCAAGATTTTAAGTGTTTTCCTCATGAATTGTTGCCAAATATTCAATGTTTGCATTCACTCATACGCAAGCAAAGGGATATCGACCAAGAGCTATTCAATTTGTGAACTAATATTGAATTTAAAAACTTCTGGCAAAAAATTAACTGGATAAAATAACACTGTCCAACAGCATTCTTGGAACAGAGTAGTGGCACTATAATTCTGATCAGATCATTTTTCTGAGTAGACAATTTTTGTAGAATAAACTTATAGTCCAGCCGGTCTGAGTTTCGTTTTCAGCGGGTCAAAGTTTTAAGTTTTTGGTCGAAGGGAGCAATATACTAAGCAAAAAGTGTTGTAAGTTGAAGTCTGAGAGAATTCTTATTGCCAGGACTATGTTGTGGAATTTTATGAGGATCATTTTAGGATGGAGCACGATAAATAAAAAATGAAAATATTTTAATTTTATAAAAATTAAATAAAAATAATACAAACGAAAAAACTAAAACAAATGAGCGTTGGCACGGTAAAAGTATTGCTGGGAATCTATAACTGCATATAAACATACTCACATATGCATGTAATATGGCAATGAGATGAGAATGAAGAATGGCTGCAGACTACCACGATCATGATTTCGACCATGTCAAAAGTCTTTTGAAGTGGCTTCGCAGGGACTTTTCAACATCAAACCCGTCCTCTATAAGGAAATGATACTCACAAACGAACGAGAAGCACAACTCACTTGCCGAATTTGTGTTTAAAAAATCGCACCAAGTAATAAAGCACACATGCCATCTTACAAGCATCTCATTGAGTTGCATATGTAAGTATGTGTATATGCAGGTATAGTTACCCAGCAATACTTATGCCGTGCCAACGCTCATTTGTGTTAGTTTTTTCGTTTGCATTTTTTTGGTCTGTAATCAATATTTGATTTGAACTGGGATATTGTCCTGGCTCAAGACCATTTTGCTTCTATATTTAATAGAATGCAAATTTATTTACAAATGGCATGGTGAAATTTATAACTTTCGTAAAAAAAAATTCGTGTCACTCCTCAGGTATTCAGAAAATGTAAGAATTTTCAATTCGATCTAAAAATGTATATTTGAACAAAAATTTCCTTCAACAGAAAATATTGAGCAGTGTACGTCTGCTTGGTACAATTTGTATTCCTTTCACCCCGTTTCCCATAAAAGTACAAATATTAAAAAATGTCTTTATGTTACCTTTTAAATATTCGGAGCAATGTAAACATCGAATTTTATGTTTCTTGGCGAAGACATTTGATCGGTACCATTTTTATCCCTTTTCCCCTATATTAACCCCTAAAATTACGAATATAGAAAGATTTTTCATATCTTCTCAATCAGAGGGACGTATACACCGAATTTCACGATTCTGGCTGCAGCGGTGTGGTTTCTACCTTTTTTATCCCCTTTCGTCCCGTTTTCCCCTAAAAGCCCAAATATTTAAAAAATCCTTTATGTGGCGCATGTACAATGTCAGAGGAATATGTACATTTAATTTCATGAATTCAGCTTCAGCCATTTGGTCGGTACCATTTGTATCCCTTTACCCCTATTTCCACCCAAAAAGTTAAAATATATAAATATAACTTATTTTTCGCGTCTACTCAGTCTGAACGACGTATACAGACAATTTCACTAGTTTAGATGCATATGTTTGGTTGGTACCATTTGTATTCCCTTTCGCTCCGATTTCACCTAGAAGTACAAATATCAAGTTCCTTTATGTAGCGCTTCTACACAGCCAGAGGAATATACACACCGAATTTTATGATTCTAGCTACAGTCATTTGGTCGGTACTAATTTTATCCCTTTTTCCTATTTCCACCCTAAAAGTATGAATGTCGAAAAACTTTTTAATTTTTTGCGTCTACTCAGTCAGAGCTACGAATAAGAATAAATTTAAAAAATCCGTAATATTGCGCGTCTTCGCAATCATTTAAATTCATGATTCAGCAATTTGGTCGGTACCATTTTTATCTCTTTTCCCCTATTTTTACCCTAAAAGTACAAATAATGAAATTTTTTATTTTTCGCGTCCACTCAATCTGAGCGACGTATACATCGAATTTAATTATTCCAGTTGCTCCCGCTTGGTTGGTACCGTTTGCATCCCCTTTCGCCCCGTTTTTTCCTTAAAGTTCAAATTTCGAAAAAGATTTAAGGCTGAACGTTTACACAGTCAGAGGAATGTACACGCTGAATTTTATGATGCTAGCTGCTGCCATTTGGTCGGTACGAATTTCATCCCTTTTTCGCTATTTTCACCCTGAAAGTACAAATATCGAAAGCTCCCTTATTTTCCGCGTATACTCTGTCCGAAGAACGTATACACCAAATTTATTTATTTTAGCTGTTTCCATTAGGTTCGTACCATTTTTATCCCTTTCCGCCCCGTATCCCCATAAAATTACGAATTTCTAAAAATTAATTCATTTATCAAAAGTACACAGTCAGAGGAATATACACACTAACTTTCATGATGTAACTTTCAGCCGTTTCGTACCATTTACATCCCTTTTTCCCCATTTTTAACCTTGTTTGGTCCAATTTGTATTCTATTTCGCCCATTTCCTTCAAAATACAAATTTCGAAAAATTCTAAAATATAATGAGCATCTACGCGGTCAGAGGAATGTCTAAACCTAATTTCATGATTTCGCCTTCAGCCATTTGGTTGGTACAAATTTTAACCCTTTTTTACCTATTTGCACCCTAAATTTACGAATATAGAAATGTCTCTTATTTTTCGAGTCTATTTAGTCTGATCACCGTATACTCCGAATTTAATTATTCCGCTGGGTTGGTACCATTTTTATCCCTTTTCGGCCTGATATTCCAAAAAAGTAAAAAATTCGAAAAAATTCTGTATGTTACGCGTCTACACAATCAATGCAAGCAATGGATACATCTAATGACGGGATTTCACATTCAGCCGCTTGGTTATTGTTTGGTACCAATTTTATCCCTGTTTCCCGATTTTCACCCTTTATCCCTTTTCTGTCCGATGTTTCCAAAAAGTACAAATTTCGAAAAAATTATGTATGTTGCGCATCTACACATTCAGAGCAATGGATACATCTAATTTCGTGGTTTCACTTTCAGCCATTTGGTTATTGTTTGGTACCAATTTTATCCCTGTTTCCCGATTTTCAACCTAAAAGTTAGAAATTCTAAAAATCCTTTTATTTTACGTGTCTATGCATCCGTAAATAACGAATTTAATGTTCCTAGTTGTTGTTTTATGGATACAATTTTTATCCCTTTTTATACCATTTCACCCTTAAAAGCATGCATCATTTTGTGGTGCACGTTAACGCTATACCAAACATCTAGTAAACACAAGCCAGAAAATTTCAAAATGTTTGCTTCCAATTTTTAAATATTAGATGTTATCGGGGATATTTTTCGATCCTTGGGAGATCGATTTCGTTCATTTGCAATCCCAAATGATCTAGTCTTCACTTCACTTACTAATTAATTTAAAAAAATAAATATCTCCTCCGTGATAACCCTATCTGTATGTCCAGGAATATGTTTATGTGAAAGTATCTAGATGTGTATGTTGGTTTATTTGAAATTGCTAAATGTTCTACAACGTGCACACACACTCGCACATATCTATGCATGCTTGCAACACGAGCTGTACAGCTACAGCTCGTATGTTGTGTGAATTGTACTCGAGAGAATTGCTGCTGTGTGTGAGGGTCTGTGTTGCGATACTTGTTTATGAGTGCAGGGGCACACACGAGTGAGTGGTACAACATTTGTTTATGCCACATTCAACAACAAAAAGTTGTTAAATGTATCCATGTGTATGTGTGTACGTGTGCAAGTGTTACTTTTTTAAGAGCAATATTTAGAGATTCATAAACATATTTTCGATTGGAATGTTTTGAAAACATTTCTCTTGAATAGCAAGCGTTTCGATGGCATCGATTTTGAAACGCAAATTATTGATGGCGCTTCAAAACGAAATGATTTCAAACAGACCAAAATCTTCAATCGTATTTCACATATAAAAATCCAAGGCTGGACAAATGCTGAATGCGCCATCAAATACGTTGGAAAAAGAAAGGAAAACAAATTGCGTTTCAAGGGAATTATTTACCATTGATGGGTTTAATGGCCGACCACACTGAAGGGGGGAAATAATTACTTTTATGTCAACTTTTTCAATGAATTTCAGGCGAGAGAGAATTATAATTTAATGACAGATCGTCATGCTTAAAATGTTGATACGCTTACGAACATAACCAGTAGGAATTGTTTTTGCTGAATTAAGGCACCGATCAAATTTTGTTGAAAATATTGCTTCATAGTTGCGAACTGTACTTTGATTACCAGAATCAATGAGCAGAAGAATTCACCTATATCAATGCAAAATACAATAATATTTTATCATCATTATAAATATTTATCATCATTATATTCATATGCAAGATAACATTAATAGGAGTTTTCCCACATATATTTGGCGGTTGGGTCTGGTCAGACCTGTTTCGACTTTATTTGTAATGCAAATATTTCTCTGATTGATACACATCATATCATCACATCATACATAGAACCTTAAATTTTATTTACTTGCCTAAAGTTTTATCAGCTATCCATAGAATGTTGTGATGTGTATAACGGAATGGTTCTGGCTAGACCCCAAATATAATTTATATGCAATATTTACTCTTATACATTTAAGTATACCTTAAGACAGCAATAACCAATTAGACAACTATGTAAGATACAAAAATTGGATTTTTTTTGGATTCTAAAAGGGAAAAAGATTCAGATTCAAAATTAAATGATACGTTAGAGGATAAAATTAATAATTTTTGGAAAATTCCATGGTTAATTGTCTAATTTTTATAAAAATAAATAAATAATAATAAAAATAAAGGGTCCTCCATCAAACGTTTTTTTTCAAGTATTCAACCGTTGGACTATTATTTGTGGGGTGCCCGAGGCAGCCATACGAATGAAATTATTTTCCATTATTAACCGGAAGGATTGTACTTTCAAATAAAAAAAGAAATTTGAGAAAATATTCACTAGTTTTTTATAGCATTTTCAAAAAAAAAAAGTTATTTGGCGGACCCTTTATAATTTTCTTAAATTTAGTACATTAGTCCTAAGCGAAAGAAAATTTCAGAGTCTTCAAAGATTGAAAGTGGATGAAAAATTGAATTTTTTTAGTTATAAAATAAATATATTTTTTTCATTCTCTTTCTTGGATTATTTATTGTTTTTAAACCTTGTGGTTTATAACTGAAAAAATTATGATTCTGAAGATTTTTCATTGCAATTTTGGTTGATTTTGCAAAAAAAATCGTAAAAAATAGAAGCCATCATTTCAGCACTTCCAAACTCACACAGTCACTAAAAAATCGTATTACACTACTTTAATGTTTTAAAACAATTAATTAATGATAATAAGAAATAAAATTGTAAAAAATTTAAAAAATAGAACGCGGCCACTCCACTTCAATATTTAAAAGTAATTGATGATTTAGTATTTCAGGACTTACATGCGAATGAATGAGAACACCTTTTTCACAGTTAAACTGGTCATAACTCGTGAAAAAATCTATTTTTTCCTAAAATACGTATACAAAAATTTTATAAGAAAAATACATATACAAACTTTCAAAACAATGATCTGCTATCGAGGTCAAAAATCGTTCCGCTTGACATCGAATGACCATATAACCTCCTACCTTATAGGTTGAGGGTAAATCAGAAGTAAATCAATTTAATTAAAAAATAATTAAATTATAAATATAATATTTATAACAATTAACGTCAATTAATATATTAATAGACACAATTATTTTTCAATTAAATTAAACAAATAATTTAAGTTTTATCAATTCAATTATATCATTCATAACTTCAATTAATATATTAATTGAATTAAACGAATGGTTTGCTTGCTAATTACTTTATTTTCTCGATATATTAATTAATTTAATAAAGTAATATAATTAAAAAATACTTTAACATATTAATTAATAAATTAAATATAAGCTAGTTAACTCAATTATTTTTTAATTGAATTAAACAACTGATTTCTGACTATTATTTTCTTTATAAATTCAATTTCAATTACTATATTAATCATTTCGATTAATTTTTAATTACATCAAAAGACATTTGGCTATTAGTAAAACTATTTAACTTAAATAATTTGTTTATTGGATGAACATAATTTTCAATTCGTATATTAACTCATCCCTAAAAGTACGAACATCGAAAGATCACTTATTTTTAATGTCTACTCAATTAGAGCGACTCATACATCGAATTTCACGATTCTGGCTGCACATGTTTGGTTGATACCATTTGTATCCACTATTTTCACCTTAGAAGTGCAAATATAGAAAGATTTCTACTCAGTGTGAGCGATGTATACACACACTTTATCTATTTTATCTTTCCCCTTTCGCCCCGATTTCACCTTAAAGTGCAGCCATCGAATTCTCTTATCTTAGCGTCTACTCAGTCTGAGCATCATATACTCTGAATTTAATTATTCCGCTGGGTTGGTATGATTTTTATCCCTCTTCGACCCGATGTTAACAAAAACTTAAAAAAATTCAAAAAAAAATTATGTGGTACGCGTCTACACAATCAGAGAAATTGAGACACCTTATTTCAGGATTTCACCTTTAACCGTTTGGTTATTGGTTGGTACCAATTTTATCCCTGTTTCCCGATTTTCGCCCTAAAAGTACGAAATTCGAAAAATCCCTTCATTTCAATATATAATTAAAAAATAATACAATATTATTTTTAATGCATACATTTTCATTAAGTATATTAATTCAATTAAAATATTAATTAATTCAATTAAAATATTAATTAATTCAATAAAAAATATTAAATAATTCAATTAATATATTAATTAATTCAATTACTATATTAATTAACTCAATTATTTTTTAATTGGTTAAGTTTCAATTAATATCACTTAAATATATTAAAAACTTTAATTAATATTTTAATTGAGACAATTATTTTTTTAATTGAATTGAATTACAGGCATTTTTAATTCATTATTTATTGTGCATATAACAATTTGTTGTGAGGTTAAGCTTGTTTCTAAACAAATTCTATTGGATTATCTGAGATTTCCGCATTATATTGGAGAGGTCATTATTTCCATTGTGTCCCTGTTTAATATTTTTTGGAAAAAAATGTAAAAAAATAACTGATTATCAATTCTTTTTGGGTCCATAATTTGCTTTAATTAATATATATTAGTATTTCAATTAATATTTCCATTTATTCCATGATTTTTATTTAAATTGAACTCAACAAAACTGCTTACTCAGTTCTATCTTTAACGTGCCATCGCAAATTTCAATCAAAGTTATTGTTTTCTCTAGCCAATAGCATAATCCCATAGGATTGCTAAACTTTACACCGATACATTTTCATTAGCGTTAGCATCTGTGTAAAATTATCATATAAATTTCTGTTTTCAACATCAAAGCAAACCTCTAAGTTTGAACTTTCCCACCCAGCCTTTGGGAAATCACATCAAATGTCAAATATTGAATTGAATATCCCAAAAGGTATACATACATTAATAAATGCGAGCGCCAAACTTTGCTGCGGCTAAGCCCTTAACGGCGTTTCGATGATATCCCGTAACCAATTAAAAGTTTCCGTTGACATCCCCGTTTACATTGGATGACACCAATTACGCCCAAGACCAAAGACCGAGAGAGAGAAAGATAGGAACCAACCACCAGCCAGCAACACGACCAACTTAGTTCTGCTTATATTCGTGCGTATTTACATAATTTAATAGATTCCAATCTGGGCAATCACCACAAAACATATTCCCCACTTAATCTTATCTAAATTGGGATAAAATTTAAATAAATTCCATTAATTTTTCGTAGGCCGACGAAATGGCATTTTTGCTGTTGTGTTTGTTAATGGTGGGTGGTGGTGGGGTTGGAGGGGTTCTTTTTTGTCTTGGTTTCTGTTGCTGTCGTCCTGCAACAAATCTAAATCACCCAACAATGATGACTTTGGCCACAAATTCGACACACACACACTCACTCATACACACGTTGATAATTCATCTGCTCTCGAAGCGAAAAAACCGAAACAACAGCATCAACCATTTACACTCCATTTGACCGTTTGTATTGCCACCAGCTTTAGGCCCAATTCAACACACACAAGACCGGATCTTTAGACTGTTCAAATAGCACAAAAAGGGGGCGGCCGGAAAAAACGCAAAATGAAAAACAACCCCTCCCCCCGCCAGAAAAGCCAGAGAGGCGAGAAAAACAAAAAGCGACGCATATAAATGTGGGTTGGCGTTGTTCAGGCAATAAATAAAAATTCAACCAAAGTAAGATAAATAATGTGACAAAGGTCAAATAAATCTTCTCGTTTGCATTGAGATGTCACACGGTACATAAGTTTCCAAACGGAAACGCCAGTCGGGAAAAGCACCACAACAAGCAGCCTCATCAGCAGGAGCAACACCGGCAAAACTTACGCCATCACTAACTTATTTTTGGGGCCGCTGTAACAGCCAACAAAAGTAATAGAGCAACAGCAGCAAAAAAATAAATAAAACAAACGACAAAAATAGAACCACAAACTACACTTCTCCTGCTCATCGTATACGAGCAAGCACATACCTAAACACTTACGTGCTTACGTATGAAGGTAGACAGTCGTAAGTTTGTACATTGGACAAGCAAAAAAAAAAATTGCAACACCTCGCTAAACAATCTTGAGAACAATTTGGATAAATTTACCAAGTTTAGAAAGAAAACACATTAAGGCCATAATGTTTTCAGCCCCTAACCTGTAAGCGCCCCCCCCCCCCCCAACCACAAACAAGAACACAAAAAATCACCCGCACCCAACCTCAAACACTTTCGTATTTCTTACGTTG
This sequence comes from Polietes domitor, assembly GCA_947397865.1. Lineage (NCBI taxonomy): Eukaryota > Metazoa > Arthropoda > Insecta > Diptera > Muscidae > Polietes > Polietes domitor. The sequence continues at coordinate 38,903,090 of OX377621.1, forward strand.
GTCTTTTGTGCTCTTGGCCCTTTTCCCTTTCCGCCAACACGATGGAAATGAAATCTAAGCTTATGAATGCTACCGGGCGGAGGGATAATCAACAAAAAGACAACAACGGAATTGTTGGTAACCTCTGCCATCACACATGCATATATCATTATCTACATACAGGCATACGTGAATTTATTAGGGTGTACTCAAATGTTGCGTATTTGGAGGGGGTGTTAATGGCTAAGAAAAAAAGAGGGTCTCTCTGAGAGATGGAACCAAAAAGCAAATAATACAAATTTAAGAAAATAACTTAGGACATCCTTGGCATAGTCTTTCGGCTCTTGTATCATCAGAATGGTGAAATTTTGTTCTAAAAAAATAGCCAGTTATTTCGGGTTTTTTTGGAGCAACAAAAGTTTCTTTAATGCAATGTGAAAAATCAAGCTGACCGTCTTTTCATGCGAATTTAAATATAAATATTCGCTGATATCGAATTGGCACTCGTGTCTCCCAAAATGCAACGTCATAAAAATATGACAATCCTGGGCATATTTTTAACTGGGATTTTGGGCACATCGAATTTATAAAAATAAAAAATCAATGACATCCAAATGAAAACAAATATTGTGATCCGATAACCATTATTCTTTTGATGGTCCCTCAACTACACAAATTTTAAAAAGTTTTGATTTTATGGATGAATTTTCTTTATATTTTTATTAAAATTATTCATAGTTTCTTATTAAAAAAAATAAAAATCGGTAGTGAAATTATATTATATTTTTTAAATGGGATATTGTCCTGACTCAAAACCATTTTGCAAATTTATGAAATGCAAATTTATTTGCAAATTACATTGTGATATTTACTACTTTGCTGCGCACTACCACAAATTTGATTTCCGCTTCATGACGACTTTCTTCAAGCGGCTTCGCAGCGACTTTTCAAAACAATACCGGAATTCTTTATATACATTATTCACCCAAAACGAATGAGAAGCACAACTTACTTTCCGAATATTAACCGCGCCATATAACAAAGCTCACATTGTACAATAAATTGGCATTCCATAAATTGGAGATGCAAAATGGTCTTGTGTCAGGACAATATACCAGTTCAAATCAAAATTGATTACAGTCCAAATATTTATTTTAATCTGGTGACTACTCAAGGAGGTACTTATAAATTTGTGACAGGAAAAATATTTTTAAAGGGTGATTTTTTAGCTATTATCTTTTTGGCAACACTGCTTTTAACAGCTGATGCTGTTTCATGCATTTTTTCAGAATTTTATGTGTTTTTTTTAACTTTCCTATAGCTTTTAAAAAATCACTCTTTATTAGCCAACATTTAAATATATTTTTTACAAGATCCGAAACGACAAAGTTGTTGGGTGTAGCCATGTGAAGGCCAATTAGATATGTTATGAATGAAATGAGCCATTTGCTAAGAATATCTAGTTCGAAATATGAATCATTCCATGCCAAGCGGTACGATTTTTTACCTCACTCGTTTGAGTTGTTTCGAAAATTGTTTGTTTATGTGTTCTTCACATAAAAATAGTTTATACGTACATTCTATTAGAAAAAATCACCAGTTATGACAAATTTAACTTCGGTGAAATTGTTTTTTTTTAATTAATTTTAACATATTGAATTTGGTTTCTTTTTTATTCTTGAAATCAATGTATTTGAAGTCTTATACGTCTTTTTTGGCGATCATGTAAGTCTGGAAGTGGTGCAATATCGGGTCCTGATTTTTAAGATTTTTTTAAATATTTTTTTTTCAAAATCTAGCAAAATTTCAGCTAACACCTGTAAGAATAATAATTTCTCAATTATGTTTAAAAATATTATAAAATTCAAAAAAAAAAATTTACTGCAATTGTTTTTTTGATGGTACAATCGTACACGAAATAATAAATGTAAATTATTATTCGATTTTTATTCCTTTAATTCCCGGTGTTAATTAACTCATAAATAAATTATCATTCTGATGACTTTTCACTTAAATTTCTCTCCTTTTTTATTCTCATGGTTCTAAGAAATAAATTTTTTGAAACAAAAAATCATTTATAATTTTCAAAGGATCTCTCCATAGCCAAATTATATATAAATATTTGTTATTGCTTTCGTTTTTCAAAACTAGTTGATTCGAACTTGCTCAAATATTTGGCTTCTACATTGTTATTGTAGCATTAAATCTATTTATGTCTGAATTAATATATTTTCAACTAACTCGCTTTTATATTGTTAATTAATTGCATCTTGGGAGACAGAGAAAACCCGGGTTTTTATATATATTTTTTTTTTCGTTGCCACCGAATGTATTTGACTTTAAAGTTTTTGAAGATACTTCTTGATATAAAACAACATACACGAAATTAATGTGTAAAATCGCTTACAAAGATAACATATTGCAAATAAATGATTTACCTTTGATGTAGCTCTTTTGCTTCTAAAGCGAAGAATAAACGCAAATAAATAATAAAATCAGTCACTTACCGAAATGACTCTGTTCAGATAACCTATGACATATCATGGTATTATTAAAAAATTATATATATATTGGAAAACCGTGACGTGTTTACTCGAATCTTGTGAACATTTTAATTACTTTTTCCAGTTTTATTAATTGCAAAACATTTTATTAAAAAATAAGACTAAAATTATCTTATTCTTCTTTTCATGTTATTTTGAATGAATTCTGTCAAAACCTTAAATATTATTCTGTCCATCTTAAACGAACGTAACTCGCTCAATTTTTCAGATGAGTACAACGGAACTTCTTGTAGTTTTATTTTCTTTTTTGCTCTAAAGAATCTTAGTTTTTGCACAAAATAAAAAACACATAATATTTGTACATAAATATATAAAAAAATTCTATAGATGAAGAATATACATACACACGTATAATCTGTTCACGTTGTGTGCCTTTATAGTATATTTTGGCAAAAAAAAAAAACAATGAAAAAACATTTTTGGAAAAAAACACATTTTTTCTGACGACTTTTTTAAAACAACCATTAAGTAATGAAAGTCGCATTGAATTTTGCATTGGAAAACTGCACAATCTTCGAATTAGACATTATTTCACATTTTATGTTGTCAATATATATATGATTATATTTTTGCAGCATTATAGTGTATTTGGCTCAAATCTCAAATATTTTTTGGATTCTTCGAATTTTACAATATTCTCAAATTTTTATTTCATCAGTAAATATGATGAGAAATGATTGGAATAAACAGCATGTCATAATTTTAAAAATGTTCTCTCTACCACCCTCTGTTTTAAAATATCAAAAACACTGCTTTCAGTACACCCTAATGCACACGTGTATGTGTTTACATATACTGCAAATTCTAACAATATGTGTAGGTAGTATATGATGGTTGGGCTGAGATATATGTACGGTATACTTGATAACAAACAGTAAGTTTTGGCAAAGCCCAACAAACTATTTGTATTGCGATGAAGAACAAAAGGGCATGACTGAGAGCAACATCGAGTATAACCTCCAGGGTCTCATGTTTCTGAGCATTTGTATTTGTGTAACACCTTAAAAGGATGGGCGATAGACCTGTCGTTTTTTTCTATCATTCGTCTTAGAATACATTTCTGAATAGATTCAATATCTTCAATTCAGTATCTTAAATTGCTTTTAGACTTTCTGTGGCAAAGTCCATGAGAGGAGTAAGTATTTTGAAGGCCTACTATTTACTTTTGGCAATTGTTTAGCACTAATCAGTTGGATATTTTAAAAGGTTAAGTAAATAGGATAGATAAGTTACACCTCCACAATAATTATTTCCTTTTTTTCTCGATTTTTTTTCGGATTTAAAATTTGTTCTTTTGCATGCTCGAGGTTTCACCTAAAAACAAAATAAATATTTATATAATAATATAAATAAATATATTTTTTATTTTATTTTATTTATTTACTTATTATGAATTACAATACAAAGTAAATTTATATTATTATTTTGGGTCCAGGGATTGAGCCGGGGTGGCTAAGACCATTGTATCTAGTTATTGCAGCAACAGACCAGAGCCTCTGGTGGCCTCGCTGATAGCCGAGCACACTACCAACTACCGTGGCGCTCAAAAAAATAAATATATATTTTTTTAACTTTTGTATTAAAGTTTTAGCTTTTGCCATATATTTTGTGATTAAGGAGTCAAGCTCGAGATCCGAATATTTTATATATTTCTTATTTGTATTCGAAAATTCGATCCCCATCGAGGATCATCTTCAGGAGTTGAACTTTAAATCAACGAAAAACAAAAACCGACTGCTGGCTACATAAAATCACACTGACCTCGAGCTTGACTATTTAATAACAAAAATATTTTGTAGATGAATTGGCTTCTCAATAGTCACGTGTCAGTTCTCTGACCCCCATATGCGGCAATTTTGCTTATTGGCATAGCCACCGAGATGAAAATGAGCTCCATGAAGGCCGATCTCTTCTCGAAAATTTTCCACCTAAATTTCTTGCAGTTAGCGTTAAAGACCCACTACTTTGGAAGTAAGTTTTTAATATTTCCCTATTTTGTACGAGAGTATAGCGTCCGATTTTGCAAATGTCAAACATAAACATGAAAATAAAAATTAATGTTATTCTAACTTTCCAAGTCAAAGTAATCGGTAGTTCAAAGCTAACATTTTAAATGGCCCTCCCTATACATGAATTGAATATAAAATCTAGTTCTCTAGTTATTGGCCACAATTAATTGCCCTCAGAATAAAAATGGCATCAGACATCGACTCCCTTGTACTTAACGACCCTCCAACAGCAGAGTTCCCCCCAAATGTCCTGCCACTCTTGATCAATATTTAATGAAAATGTATTACAATAAAAACCAAAAATTGAAAAGATTTAATCTCTTGCGAACATTACTGCGAAGATGATAGTTTTCCAATGGTTTATTGGGTTATCCACTTGACATTAGTATCTGGTCCTGGCATAACGATGAGCAAAAAGTCCAAATCACCATCTCCCCCATACGACACACGTACACTTGAGGTATAACGTGTGTGCATGATAAAAAACCGAATGAAGAGCTAACACAAAACCAAAAGCTTTCAAAAAAAAAGAAGAAACAGAAAATCCCCACACCATATCAAAAGGAAAAGAAAGCGAAAGAAAAAACATTTTATCCTTAACGACAACTAAGGAGGGAAATCTGAAAGAACCAACCGAACAACACACCAAACCCTAAAGCTGAAACTACAATTTAGCCTGGAAAAAAGTGAAAGAAATAATGGTCCACACAAGAAGTTCTTTTCAAAACAGTCCTTGCAAATCTTCCCCAACTGGCAAGTTGGTGGCAAGCGGACAAACGGGGGGAAAGTCGTGTGTGTATTGTTACAGGCCAACAAAATTCATATCCCAAAAGGCAAAAACCATATAAAGCAACAACTTAAAATCATCAGTAACTACTTGAAGAATGTTGGGGGGGATGGCAAAGCACGCACAGTGGGTCAAAACAAAAATCAGGGGAGTGGAAAAAATATATTTTTGAATAGATAATAAAAATCTGAAGAAATATATTTCTGATAGAAATTATTCTTTTGGGGAAAGGAACCTCAAGAACCTTTGAACAATTTCTCTATTAAATTTGTGTCTGCGTTTCAGGCTACATTTGATCAGTTGGAAAACTGTTGAAGACAATTTATTCTTTGAAATTTGAACTGGGATATTGTCTTGGCTCAAGACCATTTTGCATCTATATTTAATAGAATGCAAATTTATGTACAAATGGCATGGTGACATTTATTACTTGGCTGCAGACTACCACGATCGAGATTTCGACCATGTCAAAAGTCTTTTCAAGTGGCTTCGCAGCGACTTTTCAACATCAAATCCGGCCTCTATAAGGAGATGATTCTCACAAACGAACGAGAAGCACAACTCACTGGCCGAATTTGCGTTTACAAAATCGCACCAAGTAATAAAGCACACATGCCAGCTTACAAGCATCTCATCGAGTTGCATATGTAAGCATGTGTATATGCAGGTATAGTTACCCAGCAATACTTCTGCCGTGCCAACGCTCATTTGTTTTAGTTTTTTCGTTTGTATTTTTTGTGGTCTGTAATCAATATTTGATTTGAACTGAAATTTTAAGGCTGCCTTCTTCTCTCCAAATATTCGCCATGTTAGACAATTACAACTGTCAATTTTTATTACGTTGGGAACCACTGTACAGCAAAAAGTTTCTGGTTTCTTTTCTTTGTGTCATCTTCGTTACATATTGTTGGTCCTTAGACCAACAACAAGAACAACAACAGCACGACCAATTGTGGCAGCAGCAGCACCATCATCAGTTGTTGTTGTTTTTTCACTCGACCATGATTGCTTTTATGTCCTTAAAAAACAGTTCCAAACTACCGACTATTGTAGTCACCCACCACTGCATGATTACGACGGCCAATCTGGGTGGGTGGTGGGAATGGTCCTCCCAAGAAGATGCGAACAAGGAAAACGCCAAGAAGTGTGGCAAAACAAGAAAGAAAAACAAACCCAAAGTAATACGAAAGCCCATCTTTTTATACGCTTATTAGACAATTACACATTTGTTGGCAGCATCCTGCCCAGCCTCCCCAGAGCTCCCATAATCCTGTCCTGTTCGGGTGCACCCGCCCCCCTATTAACGCACTGAAGTCCTAAAGTTATGATAGACTCCCGCATGTCTCATTTGTTGTTCCATAGACACTGCCATGCGAATGGAGTGGAATGACAGAGAAGATGTGGCCGTGTCTTCCCTGGGCTAAGTGTGATGGACTAGACCTATTATCTGCTGGCAACAGACACGTAAATAATATCAAATATCCTTTTTTATCGCTCCCAAATGAAAACGGCCAAAGATGTGTTTAGCATTTGAATAGTTGTGTGATTTGCTTTTTTCCATCTTTCTCCAGCACTCGCAGTCGCAGTCTTCGTAGACGGAGCGTATGATTCCTTGTGCTGTGGAGCGTTTTGTACGCGTTTTATTGTAGGGCATCTCTCAAGTCACTCGCTCAAAACGTTCATATGAAAATTAAATTAAGTGTGAAATTTGTGGAATTAAGGCGTGAGACGTCACAGTCACACAGAGATACGAAGATGGGCACAAGGCCATTTGATACACACACATCAAATTGATGTGAAATTGTGCAAAGTTAAATGCTCCGGACAGCGTAACGTAATCCTAAGGGGGCAGTTTGTTTCTTTTTTTTTTTTGCTCTGACGATGATGAATGAATCTTTGAAGTTCAAAATTTCATAGATTCCATGAAATGTGTAACGAGGAAAATGAGTATAAGTGGTCATTTATAGATGATTAGGTATTTAAAATATAAATAAATACCAATATTAGGATTGAGAAAGAAAAATCTAGCAAATCACATGTGAGCAAATCATGGAGTATTCCTGAGAAATTTTCTCTTTTTAATCCTTAACTCATAAATATTTAGTAGAGGAAGAAAAATGTGTATCAAACACACGAGGAAATGTAAAAAACAATATTTTACTTTACGTGAAGGGCCACAAGAATCCATAGCCAAATAAGATTTTAGGTGGGTATACTCAAAGGAGTTGACTTAAATCGATCCAGAAGAGGCTAATAATGACGGAAATTATAAGCAGAAAAAACAGCCAAAATTAAAAACTTACTTATTGGAAAAGTGGAGCACCAAAAATTACAAAATGTTTGGAATATACACTGAAAGAATTATCTTCATAATATTTATGATTCTGTCTTAACCTCAGTGAAAGTTTTCATTAAAAAGTCGCCAAAGAAACATTACATAAAATATATGAAACATGTTTCATAAAGCACATGAAAAGTGTCATAGAATTTATGAAACATTTTTTAGAAACTATGAAATACAGTTCTTCATTCGAAGAACTTTTGTCATAAAATTTCATTATATTCCATAATAAAGAGTGATTTTTTTGAGGTTAGGATTTTCATGCATTAGTATTTGACAGATCACGTGGGATTTCAGACATGGTGTCAAAGAGAAAGATGCTCAGTATGCTTTGACATTTCATCATGAATCGTCTTACAAACGAACAACGCTTGCAAATTATTGAATTTTATTATCAAAATGCGTGCTCTGTTAAGAAAGTTCATTGCGCGCTTCCATTTTATGGTCAGTTTAATCGACCCACTGAAGCGGCTATTCGGGCTATTGTGACTAAATTTCGCACCAAATTTACATTGTTGGACATTAAACCACCAACACGGTTACGTAGAGTGCGAACTGAAGAAAATATCGCAGCTGTATCGGCCAGTGTTAATGATGACCACCAATTTTCGATTCGTCGCCGTTCGCACCAATTGGGTCTCTGTTACTCAAAAACGTGGAAATGCCAAAATTGGACTAAGCGGATGGACCACCTAAGACGCAGCCGCGGTCAACATTTAAATGAAATTATCTTCAAAAAGTAAATGTCATGGACCAATCTAACGTTTCAAATAAAGAACCGATGAGATTTTGCAAATTTTATGCGTTTTTTTTTAAAAAAAAGTTATCAAGCTCTTAAAAAATCACCCTTTATAATGTATGAAGCTTTTCATGGATTTTATGAAAAACTTCCTTTATTTTATGAAAGAGTTTCATAAATATTAATAATTTATACTGAAGTTTCCAATATGAACAAAAATAGCAGAAAAGGTCTGACTCGTTGACTAACCAATCAACACACACATCATCGTTGCGAGAGTATTTCATACTTATGTCAGAGTTAACAGAGTACAAATGAGAATTGCTAGCATTCAACGAATAAAGTCGACACTCTAAAATGTAGTTGTATGTTATGAAACATTTCATAAAAACTATGAAATCCTTCATTATATTTATGAAGACATTTCATAACACGAATATTTTATTATATTTATTCTCATCGTTCCATTGTGGAACATAAGGCCATAACTAACATTTTATTGATTATGACATATTTCATAATATTTAAGAATTGCTTCTTTAATACTATGAAATCTTTCTTTGATCTTATGAAACTAAGTTTCACTAATTTAACAATTTTGTTTTATGAAACATGAAATGTTTATGAAAAAATTGTATGAAACATTTCATTTTATTTATGAATTTTTCATACATATTAAGAAAAATTCAGTAAATTTATGAAAAAAAACTTTTATGAAATCGCTTCATAAATATATGAAGGAAAATTCGTTCAGTCTAATGAGAAAGAGTGAAATGAGTGAGTAAAAAGAGTGAAATGAGTGAGTAGAAGAGTGAAATGAGTGAGTAAAAATGTTCAGTAGATGGGTAGGGATTATATATTATAAATATAGGTGGGTCATTTTAAATTTAAAATCTGAACTACTTGACTTTGAAAGGCAGGATAACATTAATTTTCATTTTTTTGGTTTATGTTTGACAATGGGACACTATATGCTCGTACAAAGTAGGGAAATATGAAAAACTTACTTCCAAATTAGTGAATCTTTAGCGCAAACTGTACGAAATTTATGTGGAAAATTTTCGTGAAGAGATCGGCCTTCACTTCAGCCTTTATGAAGCTCATTTTCATTTCGGTGGATTGACAAAGCAAAATAGCAGCATATGGGGTTCAGAGAACCCACATGTAACTATTGAGAAGCCAATATATCCACAACGAGTCACTTTTTGTTGTGGTTTTTAGACTGTACTGAAAAATTGAATTAATCGGAGAGGTACTGTCGAGCCAGTCGTGGTTGTCATATTGTGTTCCATTATTAAATGGCAACCTTTCCAATGAAACCAGAAATTTAAAAAAATTAGTACTTTTTTATAGCCGTTTTAATTTAAATTTTTAAAAGAATCACCCTATATAAATATAGCATTTAAATGGTAATATTAAAAGTAAGAAAAATTCGCAAATATAGCATTTAAATGGTAATATTAAAAGTAAGAAAAATTCGCAGAAGATTTCTTCATAGGATTTTTTTTTTGGGTTCCGGAGAGAAGTCGTTTCGTACGTAAAATAAATTGATTTTGTACTTTCGTTCCAATTTAAAGTTTTAAATGGGCTAAGTACTAAGTTCAAAAATAGTCTTTATAGTTGGGTCCCTCTTCTTCTACGAGGCGCGGAAGCATGGAGGACATGGACAAATAGATAATGTTGTTCTGGCGAGTTCGAAAGAAAATATATTTTCACTCGTCTGCCTTGTTCGTACGATCCGTTTTACTGAGAAGAGAATGTCGGAAACTCCGATGAATAGGCCCAGGTTAAGAAACCCTAGTTAATTAGTTTTCACTTTACAAAATATGCCTTCTCAGTTTTCAACTTTTCCAAAATCTGAATCGAATAATAGAATAAATATTTTTGATATATTCCGATTTTACACAATATTATTATGCCTATTCTCCCATTTATAGTTGGTTCACTATAGTAACTCAGTTTTTTATACTTTTTCAAAATTTCAGACTGGGTTGAAGTTTTGAGAAATTTCGTAAATTTAAGAAATACATTTTATTATAATTTTTCTGGTCGTATTCCTTAAAAAAATCACTCGGAAATTGGGTTGAAGTTTTGAGAAAATCGTAAATATTTTTTTTATATTTTTTCTGGTCCGGGCCGTAGTCCCTACTATTTCTTAGAAGAATATGTCAGTCTATCTGTCTGTTTGATACGATTAGATTAAAATAAAATTGGAAAAATTACAGAATTTTTGAAGTGTTCTTTTTTTAAATGTTTCAATAAATAAAGTTTAGGCAAGTCTCAGATTTTATTATTATTATTTTTTCAATAATTAGAAATTAAAATGTACATTACTTTTAATTGTGGGTAATTTGTTTCTTCTAATTCGCCACATATATTGCTTTTCCTTCCTTCGAAAAATAGTGACAAATTTAATTATTTTTAATAACTTCGATCACTTACAGGGGAATTCCACGATCCTTCTCTCTCTCTGTTTGTGTCTTTCAATCAAATAACATTTTTGTTCAGACCATTTCAGACCTTTTGAGGAAAAAATCTTTCCCTCTGTATCAATTCCTCTTAATTCTTATTCCAATCCAACTATTACATTTTAACCGTCTTGAACGTTTAGATGGTATCTGATGAACAACTGTAGATTGTCTCAGATTTTCACGATTACAAAGTATATATTGATTTTTTAATTAGTAGTAGGAGGCTTCATAGACGATATTACGAACTTTGTACACAATGTCGATATAGATCATAAAAATATGTGATATTTTTTATATATTTAAAAATTTTATTCATAAACGAAATGTATATATAAATCTCTACAGCATAATATACCAGATGAAGACATTAGGGTAGTGAACTGCCAATAAAAAATTGGAAAAAGTTCACAGCTTGCACCTCACCCACCATACGTCTACTTCTTCTATGACCCGGTGAATACTTCATGGCGTTGTTACGCAATAAAAATGCCATTTTGTGACCATCCATCACTTATTCACTCACTCACTCACTACCTACGATGGTAGTTGGGAAACAAACTTTTCTCAAAATACCAACAATGCTATGGGAAAAGCGATTTGTGCAATTTGCCACTTAAAAACAAATTGAACAATAAAAACTTATTTAAATTTCGATTTTTGGAAAATCTCCATAAAAACCCTAAAAACTTTTCAAAGTTAATAAATATTTAGTTTTTTGTTCATCTTCCTGCTGCTGGGTTGTATTTTATTTTCCTTAATACATTTGAATAAATGGCGAGTGCGAGTAATCCCCAAAGTAGCATAAACTACAAACAAACAAACAAATGAACAACAACAGCCAACGACCGGCAAGGAAGCAGCTTAAAATTGATTTAATATAATTTGGGCAAACATAAAAATTCAAATGAAAAGTAATTTAAATTTTTGATCATTTCGGAGCACTTTATTAAAATATTTATATGAAATTATTGATGAGCATCCACACACTAGCACTCGCACACTCGTACGCACTTACACAACCACCAACCCCACCACATTGCATACATACGAACACCATACGAGTATATCCGTATAGTTAGTCTTTCAATAACAAAGAAGCGTAACCGAAAAATAAGAATAAAAATTATTTACATATTCATAAAGACATTTAGAGAAGTGGGAAACGAGAAGCAAGAAGCCTCATAAAAACCAGCCATTCTTTGAGAGGATACAAGTAAACCGCACAACAACACACAGGCACACACACACCCGAACTCATGTACGTACACATATTGGTGTAAATAGTGAGCCAAAAAGCAAATGGACTTAAGTACCAAAAGCAATCAATTTGGACTTTGTAAAGAGAAATTTAAAGTTTTATTAAGATCATGTGCGAAGCTTCTGTATATTTTTTAGAAATTTTAATTGTTGGTTATATCCCTATGCATTTCAACTAACGCTATGTGCAGATAGGAGTACAACAACAGTGTGTTTGTAATCTTACAGTAACTACGTCATCAATTTGTATGGGAAATTTCGACTATTTTCGACAGTCCCTTATTATGTAACATACCGAAATATTGATCTGAAGCCCCTCTGGCTCTCTGTTCATCCCTTCTTCCTTGTCTTGACCAATTTTCTGTTCACTCATCTGTCCATCCATCTACATATATGTCCGTCCATCTTTCAGTAGGCTGCAAGCGATACTAAACGGTACCAGTTCGTAGGGATTGTAATTCCCGCATATAAGCGAATTAGTTGTAGATCGCATGAAATTTCAAATATATAAAATTGGTCCAGAAGGAAAATATTTGTCTTTCAAGGACTGAAACTGCCTCTAAAATTTAGTCTTTTTAATATTTAGATTCTTCACCTTTTATTTGTTACAGTTTATTTAAGTACAGTGGCTTCTGTGGATATGACAGACGAGTATTCAACTTGGGCATACAATTATTCGAAGTTTTAAGAATTATTCCAATTCAATAAAACATCATCTATAATTAATTCATTGTGTGACATTAAATTTTCGAATTTATATGCAAATAGATTTCAAAGTTGACACTCATATTTTCCAAAAAAAAAAATGAGATAGAAATAAAATCTGTAAACATCTAAAAGACTATATTTCCGAAAGATTCAGAATCATCTATTAATATTTATATCTACAATTTCGAAATTAGTTGGTAATAAAGTTTTATATATAGAGATTTTGTTTCACATTTCTAAAAATATTTCATTTAGACGAATAAAGTTTGTCGAACATTTTATACATTTAAATTTATAATTTATTCCTCAAACTAATCCAAATTTCCTTCAACATATTATTCATTATGTTTTATCGAAAATTTATTCGAATTATTTGTTATACGAAAATCCTGATGTTTTTAATCGTTTGGACAAATATTCGAAAACAATATATTCGAAAAATATTTAATCGGTTGGTTTATTTTTATTAAAATATTTCCATTACCTAGCAGTATTCGAGATGTTGTCATCTCTTTATATATACTCTTATATCCCATATCATTATCTAAAAGTAAAAACATAGTAGAAAACTTATCAAAAAATATTACTAAAAACTCTAAATAATTCGTCCTATAACTGTTATTGGACAAATTATTATATTTTTATACCCTACACCTCCAGGATGGGGGTATACTAACTTTGTCATGCCGTTTGTAACACCTTGAAATATCGACCTGAGACCCTATAAAGTATATATATACTTGATCGTCATAAAATTCTAAGACGATCTAGGCATGTACGTCCGTCCGTCTGTTGAAAGCTCGCTAGCATCTAAACGAAAGGAGCTAGAACGTTCAAATTTTCCATAAATGCGTCTTATAGTCGTAGATCGGTTGGGATTGAAATGGGGCAAAATCGGCCCAAAGGGGAAATTTAAATATTAAACGACAACAGCTAGAAACACGAAATTCGGTGTGTACATTCCTCTAATTGAGTAGATACATACTATAAAATTATTATTTCCAAATTCGTACTTTTAAGGGGTAAAAATATAATGGGAATAGAGGGATAAAAATGGTACCAAACAAACGGCTGTACCTAGAATAATTAAATTCTGATTGCATAGCCAAGTAAAATACACGGATTTTTCAAAATTCGTACTTTTTGGGGTTAAAACGAAAAAAGGGGATAAAAATAGTACCAATCTAATGACCGCAGCTAGAGTCATGAAATTCGGAGTATACATTCCTCTGAGTGTGTAGACACGGAAAATAAACTGACTTTTCGAAATTCGTACTTTTTGGGGTTAAAATGAAAAAAGGGGATAAAAATAGTACCAATCAAATGCCGCAGCTAGAGTCATGAAATTCGGAGTATACATTCCTCTGACTGCGTAGACACGGAAAATAGAAGTTTTTTTGAAATTAGTACTTAGGGATACAATGGTACAGGGGATAAAAATAGTATCAACTAAACGACTACAGCTAGAATGATGAAATTCTAATTGCGTAGAAACGTCAAGGGGGTAAAAATGGTACCAACCAAATGGGGGCAGCTGGAATCATGGAATTCGGTGTATACATTCCCCTGACTGCATAGACACGCAAAATAAAAAGTTTTTTTTTCCAAATTCGTACTTTTTCTTTTACGACGTCTGATAATGGATTTTTAAAATTTGTACTTTTGGAATTAAAATAGAACGGAAATACAACCAACTGTAGCACCCACTATCTACCAATAGTTATGGCTTTGAAAATATAAATATAAGAATATTTATTTTTTGAATTGACGTATTGGTAGCATTACCTTATAAGCGTGGTTTGAAATAATTAAAATATTATATTTATTTATAAAATTATTTTTTTAATATTTGTTTTGGTTTGGCTATATTAAAAAAATTATATTTTCCTGTAATATTACTGCACTTCTACGAAAACCGACAACCTCTGTGGAATGCAATCCATGGTGGAGGGTATATAAAGTTCGACCCGGCCGCTTTTACTTGTTTATACTAATCGCGACATTTGTTGTTATTATGTGCACTATTTTTGATAAAAAACTTGACTTTTTGCACTAAAAGTATCCTATCTTCCAAGGGGGCCAATTTGGGCGGACAAAAGTTACCCTGAAAATAACTGAAAACCCCTGAAATCCTTCAACCTTTCCAAATATGTCTATTTCTATATTTGGTAAATGGCTTTTGAAGGAAACCCGTTGTGTTGGTCTAAAGGCAGACATTTGTTCAAAAATGATATTTTTAAAATATTTATTACAAACAAACTATATTTGGCAGAAACATAGTATTGACGTCTTTATAAAGCTAAGAAACAAAAATTTCTAATAAAAAAATTGAGTGCAAAATTACTTAAGATATGTGAGAATCAGTTCCATGAAGTCAAAAAAGAGACCTGTGTGCAGTTTTCATGCATTAATTCGATTTGACTGATAAATCAGGTATTATTTTGGTTTTGTGGGCATATTACCGGCAAATGATCTCCGATTGTTATAAAATTTAGCATAGATAATGGAAGTTTACTCATCTTTTTATCTGTGTACCTAGTTTACGGAAGTTAATGAGACGAAAATTACTAAATTGCGTTTTAGAACTAAAAAATCTGTCTTTTTGCACTGAATGTATCCTATCTTCCAAGGTGCAAGTTACCCTTAAAATACGGGAAACCATTTCTAAAGATGTATATATTTTGTTAAAGGCTTTTGATGGAAAAAAGTTATGTTGGTTATTATGTTTTTTAAAATTTGATTTGAACTGGGATATTGTCCTGGCTCAACACCATTTTGCATCTAAAGGGTGATTTTTTAAGAGCTTGATAACTTTTTAAAAAAAAAAAACGCATAAAATTTGCAAAATCTCATCGGTTCTTTATTTGAAACGTTAGATTGGTCCATGACATTTACTTTTTGAAGATAATTTCATTTAAATGTTGACCGCGGCTGCGTCTTAGGTGGTCCATCCGCTTAGTCCAATTTTGGCATTTCCACGTTTTTGAGTAACAGAGACCCAATTGGTGCGAACGGCGACGAATCGAAAATTGGTGGTCATCATTAACACTGGCCGATACAGCTGCGATATTTTCTTCAGTTCGCACTCTACGTAAGCGTGTTGGTGGTTTAATGTCCAACAATGTAAATTTGGTGCGAAATTTAGTCACAATAGCCCGAATAGCCGCTTCAGTGGGTCGATTAAACTGACCATAAAATGGAAGCGCGCAATGAACTTTCTTAACAGAGCACGCATTTTGATAATAAAATTCAATAATTTGCAAGCGTTGTTCGTTTGTAAGACGATTCATGATGAAATATCAAAGCATACTGAGCATCTTTCTCTTTGACACCATGTCTGAAATCCCACGTGATCTGTCAAATACTAATGCATGAAAATCCTAACCTCAAAAAATCACTCTTTATATATATGGAATTTCATTTAAATTTATAATTTAGTCTTCGAACTAAACCAAATTTCCTTCAACATATTATTCTAAATCAATCAATTAATAATACAAATGAAATAATGATTTCATTATGTTTTATCGAAAATTTATTCGAATTATTTGTTATACGAAAATCCTGGTGTTTTTTAATCGTTTGGACAAATATTCGAAAAAATATTTAATCGGTTGGTTTTTTAGTAATGAAATATTTCCAATATCTAACTGCATTCGAGATGTTGTCATCTGATTGGTAAAATGTATATACTCTTATATCCCATATCATTATCTAAAAGTAAAAACATCGTAGATTATTTAACAAAAAATATTACTAAAAACTCTAAATAATTCATCCTATAACTGTTATTGGGTAAATTATTATATTTTTTATGCTAATCGCGGCATTTGTTGTTATTATGTGCACTATGATTTTGGAACTAAAAAACCTGACTTTTTGCACTAAAAGTATCCTATCTTCCAAGGGGCAAATTCGGGCGGACAAAAGTTACCCTGAAAACCCCTGAAATCATTCAACCTTTCCAAATATGTCTATTTCTATATTTCGTAAATGGCTTTTGAAGGAAACCCGTTGTGTTGGTCCAAAGGCAGACATTTCTTCATGATATTTTTAAAATATTTATAACAAACAAACTATATTTGGCACAAACATAGTTTTAACGTCATTATAAAGCTAGAAAACAAAAATTTCTAATAAAAAAATTGAGTGCAGAATTACTCAAAAAAGAGACCTGTGTGCAGTTTTCATGCATTAATTCGATTTGACTGCTAAATCAGGTTTTTTGGATTTTTTGGCCTTATTTCCGGCAAATGATCTCCGATTGTTATAAAATTTAGCATAGATAAAGGAAGTTTACACATCTTTTTATCTGTGTACCTAGTTTACGGAAGTTTATGAGACTTAAATTACTAAATTGCGTTTTGGAACTAAAAAATCTGACTTTTTGCACTAAATGTATCCTATCTTCCAAGGTGCAAGGCAGGCAAAAGTTACCCTGAAAATACGGGAAACCATTTTTAAATATGTATATATTTTGTTAAAGGCTTTTGATGGAAAAAAGTTGCGTGGTTCATAGTCAGACATTTGTTCAAAAATGACATTTTTTAAAATTTGATTTGAACTGGGATATTGTCCTGGCTCAACACCATTTTGCATCTAAAGGGTGTTTTTTATTGGGGTATAGAACTTGGCATCACTTTTTTAACTGGCGGCCATTTTGTCAGCTGTCAAGTGATTAATATTTAGTTTGGTTTGCCATTTCATCATGAACAGGTTGACAAAAGAACAACGCTTGCAAATCGTGCAAATTTATTTCGAAAGTAATGGTTCAGTTCGCGAAGTTCACCGCAAGCTCCGTCCATTTTATGGTCGACATAATCGTCCATCAGAGCAATTAATTCGGTTAACCGCATAATTTCGCGGAATGGACCTGTCAATTGGCCACCAAGATCGTGTGATTTGACACCATTGGATTATTTTCTTTGGGGATATGTGAAGTCGCTCGTCTACGCCAACAAACCAGAAACGTTAGGGGACTTGGAAGCCAACATTCGTGGCGTTATTGCCAACATACGGCCCCATATGCTGGCTATATTAGAGCCAGCCGCGGCGGCCACATGCCCGAAATCATATTTAAACATTAATGGCATAAAATTATCCTTCCAATAAAGCCAAATTGATGGACATTAAGAAGATTTTCTTATGTTTTATTTCAATTCGAAGTTCTATACCTCAATAAAAAACACCCTTTATATTTATTAACAACAATTATTTATTAAAAACAATTATTTATTACTTGGCCAAGATCATGATTTCGACCATGTCAAAAGTCTTTTCAAGTGGCTTAGTAGCGACTTTTCAATATCAAACCCGGCCTCCATAAGGAACTGATTCACACAAACGAACGAGAAGCACAACTCACTTGCCCAATTTTGTGTTTAAAAAATCGCACCAAGTAATAAAGTACACAACCATCTAAAATGTTTATTACGAACAAACTATATTTGGCACAAACATAGTTATAATAAAGATAAGAAACCACAATTTCTAATAAAAAATCCCTCTATATATTATTAGGGAAATGCTTCTAGCTGATTGATTTTTCTTATTACAAATTTCGCCACTCAAATTCCACTCTCAAAAACTATGGTTCACGGAATGAAAGCTCATGAGGTGCAAGCTCATTTAATTTAGATGCAAGCGTGATTTCAACTGGTGGACAGTCTTAGAATTTTATGACGACCGAGAATATTTATCGTCATCTGAAATGTACCGAGACGTAACAGCACAAAAATGCAAAATGGATTTTTTGATTGAGTATTGTACATAACACCAAATGTAATTTTAGCCTTCTATTGGCAAAAATGGTGAAATTATTAATGAAATTTAAGGAGTCATAGCAACGAATATATTTGGAAAAAATACTGTTTTTACTGTGTAGTAATTTATTACGTAATTACATCTTTGTGTTTTGAAACAAGTATACTGGAAGTATTGAGGTGCCCTTGACGAAAATTGGATTTTTAATTAAAAAATAAAAAATAAAATACAAATTCACCACAGCATTTTTATACACTCCACGAGAGTATTATGTCTTTGTGCATTTGTTTGTAACACCCAAAAGGAAGAGAGATAGACCCATTATTAATTATACCGATCGACTTAGAATCACTTTTTGAATCGATTTAGCAATGTCCGTCTGTCTGTCTGTCCGTCCATCTATTCTTGTAATCACGATACAGGTCGCAATTGTAGACAGAACTAATCGAAACTTTGCACAACGAAGTACTTCGGGATAACAACGAACGCTATTTAATTTGAAGAAAATCGGTTCAGATTTAGATATAGCCCCCATATGAATTTCACTCCCGATTTGACTCTTTTCACTCTAGATACCACATAAAACAACAGATTTTCTTCAAAATTGACAAACCATCTTATATTTCAACTAGAAACACCTATGGTAAAAATGGATCAGATCGGTTCAGATTTATATATAGCTCCCGCTTTGACTTTTTCCGCTCTAAAAACCACATATTTTAACGGATCCTCTTCAAATTAGGCGAAATATATTATATTTGTCCTAGAAACACCCATAGTGAAAATGGGTCAGATCGGTTCAGATTTACATTTAGCTCCAATACAAAATTCTCTCCCGATTTGACTTTTTCCGCTCTAGAAACCACATATTGTATCAGATTGTATTCAGATTAGCAAAACATCTTATATTTCAGCTAGAAACACCTGTGGTAAAAATGTGTTAGATCGGTTGAGATTTATATATAGCTACCATACAAATTTCGCTCCCGATTTAACTTTTTCCGCTCCAGAAACCACGAATTTTCACCGAATTTCTTCAAAGTGAGCATAAGACCTTATATTTGAACTGGAAGAACTTATTGTGAAAGTTAGTCACATTTTTCCATGTTTGGATATAGCCCCGATACAAATATTTTTATCGATTTCACAAATCGAACCAGGTCATGATTATGATTAGGAAACATACAAAAATTCTTCCCGTTTTCACTTTTTTACCGAGTTGAATTGTATTCGGTTGGAAAGTGGAGTGGGCTTTAGCCTTTCCTTACTTGTTTGTTTTGAATTTGGGAACAGTTTGCCTAAGACCATTATTTTATTCTATTTTCTCTATATTACTCCAAAATCTTCTTATGGTAGGCCCAATTTATTCGATCCAATGATAGAATGCGACCTATTTTAAAATGTAATTATATTGTGGTATTTTGAATGTATACCCAAATATCGCTATTGTAACCACAATGGTTTTCATTTTATTACGTTGTTTTATTCTCCTGTAAAATTATGAAAGCGATGGCTACGTCTTTGGGCATTTCAGGTGACGATATATATATATTTTTTTTTTTGACATTAGTAAACATTATTGAATGTAAAAATAATATTTGCTATCTTCATCCTTATATTTTGTCCTCGTCGATTCAGATATAACTACTTCAATTTATTTCGATGCTAAATCTGATCTGTTTATTTTTCATTTTATCACTGAGCACTGTATCAACTTCAGATCCTGTAGTATTTTGTTTGGTCGCTTAGGAGAGACATATATTTTTCTATTTTGTACCACGGTTATCTGCTTGGTAATTCTCAACTACATTATATAATTTAAAATTTAATAAACTTTGTGGTTTCTGATATCAAAAGCAAATATGTTTTCATGCTGTTGGTTACATTGGTTATACGCACACACACACACATACACACTCTCTCACCCAATCACACCGACACCAAAGCTTGTAGATGTTCAGACTCAGGATACTACTATGTCTGGCTGTTCACTGAATTATTCGCATCCTTACGAGAGTGTGTGCGTGCGTGTATTATTACTCGTAGAGCGTTATCTCGTTTAGGTTGATTTAAGCTTTCCCAAAAACTGTATCAGGTTATTAAAGACAATTTAGCCCAAAAAGATGATTTAAGGTTTCTTTGGCTATGGATATTAGGGCGTACCTCAAAAAAAAAGTTCGCCGTACACCTTCGAATATGAAGTATTATTGAAAGGTAGTTTCAAAAAAAAAAATTTTATTTTTTTATGCCGAACGTAGGGGTCGCGCTTTTACATTTTTCTATATAACTTGTATTTATAAACGGATTTTAAAGTGTGATACATCGATGTTTTTGTCTCGACGAGGCCGATTTTTTTGTCTTTGAAGTCATTGAGCTCAAGCACCCCCTTCTGGTACTTACCCATCATTTCTCAGTTGCTACTACCCTAATGTACCACTCTAATAATCGAAAATTAAAGCTCGCATAAAATCATGAATCATGTTTGAGCTCAATGACTTCAAAGACAAAAACATCGATGTATCACACTTTAAAATCCGTTTATAAATGCAGAAGTTTTATAGAAAAATGTAAAAGCGCGACCCCTACGTTCGGCATAAAAAAATAAAAAAAATTTTTTTGAAACTACCTTTCAATAATACTTCATATTCGAAGGTGTACGGCGAACTTTTTTTTTTTACTTGTAACCTGGTACGCTCTAATGGATATGTCATGTGCCTGCAGATATATGTACCATCCAGCCGACCGACCGTTTCGTTACAGTTTCATCGGATATGCCTTCAGTTTTGGAAGGAAATTATCAATGAAGTTACAATTTAACTTAGCAACTAAAAAACAGGACGAGTGAAGGAAGGATGTGGTATTTATTTGTCTTCTCTCATAAGCCTCACTATGGTGGAGGGGAGATGTAACCTTGGTAACGCAACAAATTAACGATTGCACGTAGGAGGACTATTAAGTTTCTAGCCTGGCGTAGGTGTATTTTTTAGAAAATCATAGCCACAGATTTAATTGAAATTCATGGGAATAAGCTAAAGGTTAACACCAGAGCAATGATGGATTATAATTAGACTGCCAGCAAAAAGTTTCACTTTATTCTTTTACTGGGAAAAACTGTCTTTGTTCCACTTTTAAATGCTTTTCTGGTAAAACGTTTTTGCCTAAAGCTTAACAACACCAACACATCCTCCATCCACATTCCACGACTGTAAGCAAACTGGTTATGACATCATCAACGTGTCCTATCTACTTGTGATAATTTTATTCAGACCATTCATAAGAAATAATTAAAGCGGATTTTCTCCCCCTCATATAACTGAGCAATATAATGTCATAATACTTCGCCCTTTTTAAAACTATCCTCTCCGCCACCCCCCCTTCCCCAACCTTTCTAAACTTTAAAAGTGATGTCTGCAAAGTTTTCACATAAACTTAAAATGACTAAGACGCACTTTAAATATGTGCGTTATTACGGTTGGATTTACCCTCGCTGTAAAAGAAAAAGGCAAAGACGACGTTATTGACGATTGCGATGCCCCTTTTTTACGGTCAACCAAAGAACCAACCAACCAAATATACAGACAGACAGACAGACATATGTATGCACATAATATCATCTTGAGGCAGCACGCTCTGCGCTATATGATCCCATTAAGTTGGAGGGTTAATTTCACCACGGTCTTGAGTTTACGTTTATGTTCTTCAGCATTTTGAGTTATCCCCCTTTGAAATGTTATGAAATAGTTTCTTATATAACACTTCATATTAAAAGACCTGCTGTGATATGAGAGGGGTGCCTCAGTTGTTTCTTTGTCCGCCCTTGTCTTGCCTCTTTAGATGGGGTTGAGATGATAGTTTTCGAAATGCATGCGTAAGTATGTTTTGCATACGCTATATTTATAAGATAAGTTATAGTATATGACGCAGGGATTCATTTAAGTAGTTCAAGGATATTCTCTGAAACAGTTTGCAAAAGATGTGTGAAATTATCTAGTTTTGAAAAATGCAATTTTTCATTTTTAACAACAATTAACAAAACATCATTTTTCTTTTCGCAATAAATGTCGTTAATCATGTTCAAATATGCAACTATTCAAAGTAGTTCTCAATGGAGTGACAAAAATGGTGCTTAAAAATCCAAGTTATGAAAAATTTCCATTAAAAATGTGAATAATTTAAAAAATAGCGCCAAGAATAATTGATCTTATTTCTAGGTAACTTATTTCTACAGGCGACATGAAAACCAAAAAATTAATAAAAATTGAATTATGTCAAAAAAATGCAGAATCATTCAAATGAAAAATCGCCTAAAAGTTTGACTAATTTTTGTATGAAAAAATCGCCCAAAAATATATCGCATCCGTTCCCTGAAAAATAATTGCTGTAAACACATCCTTGTACCTTCGTGAAAAAATATTTTTCGCAGGAAAGGATTTTTATACACTCCACGAGAGTTTTATGTCTTTGTGCATTTGTTTGTAACACGCAAAAGGAAACGAGTTATTATACAGATCGGCTTAGAATCACTTTCTGAGTCGATTTAGATCAAGGACGAACGCTATTTAATTTGAGGCAAATCGGTTCAGATTTAGATATAGTCCCATACAAATGTCGCTCCCGATTTGACATTTTCCGCTCTAGAAACCACATATTGTACCGGATTTTCTTTAAAATTTGCACAATATCTAATAATCTAACTAGAACACCTGTGGTGAAAGTGGGTTAGATCGGTTCAGATTTAGATATACATTTAGTTATATATATACAAATGTTGCTCCCAAATGTTTAACCGATTTTGGCCAAACTTTACATATTATATTTCACCTATAAACATACAAGTGGGTCACATCTAGGGTTTGGGGTTTCCCGGACTTTTTTCATTTCCCGGGAAAACGGGAATGAAAACTTTCATTCCCGGGAAAAAATAATTTATTTTAGGTATGTTAAATATGCTTCAAAATATCAACATTTAGTACTTGGTGCCCACCGTACACGTCCATGTCCACTATTTCAAGGTTTCCGTACTTTTCAATGTGAATGTGATTTCTGATTATTAAATTATAAGTGATCGGGAAAAACAAAACAAAATAAAATTAATCTAAAAACAAATATTTTAATATATATTTTTTAATTTAATATAACGAAAAGAATTGCAAATAAATGAAATTAACATTGGCCGTTAATGGGTTAAAATACTGGCATATTACAAACTAAAAATGAATGTTTTTGTCAAAAAAATTAGAAATTATTTTTCATTTTATAAATAGTTTACTCTGGAAAATCGTCAGAATTGAATGAGTCATAATATTGGGCATTTAATCACAAGCACAGTGACTGACACGATGTTCAGAATGTTATGACGTCTTTAATTTAGAAGATTCATTCGTCTAGAGATGAAATATTTTACAGATATAGGGGGAAATATCCTAATTTTATTCATATTAGATTTCTCTTGAAAGTTTTCAAGTGAACAATTTTAATTTTATCCCCATTTTTAGACCATTTCAGTAAATTCTTCTTTAAGAAGATTTCTACGTTTCATTTTGTTGATTTTTCCGAGAATACAAGAAATTTAATGTTAAAGCAGATAGTATTGTCATATTTGTTTCACATTAAAAATCCTGCAAACATCCTCACAATAGTTTGTATTCCCTTGCTGAAATGGTCATTATTATTGTCAGTAATGTAATTATCTAAAGTTGAAATATATCTACAAGTTCCCATTTATATAGTAAATCTAAATTATTAATCAAAATAATCAATTAAATAATAATTTAATATTTCCCGTATTCCCGGGAAATATAAAATCTTTCCCGGGAATTCCAGTCCAATTTTTTCGGTAATTCCCGGGAAAAACGATTCGGGAATTCCCTACCCCAAACCGTGACTATGTTTCAATATACCCCCATACATATGTTATTTCCGATTTATCATTTTTTGTTAAACACATACATTTACAGGATACAAAAATCCTTCCCGATTTCACTTGTTTACCGACTTGAATTGTAATAGAATAGAAAGTGGAAAGTGTTATGTTTGGCAGCAATTATTTGTGTATAAAATATATTTACAAAATATACCATTTTGTATGCAAACAACAATTGCACAATTCCTCCCTATGAGATATGTCCAAAGCCGTTTTCACGGAGTTAAGGTTTTGTCACCCAGCCTTCGGCAGGGTTTAATGATTTTCTCTGCTGGGGTATGGGAGTGACCCAATTTTGGCAATTTATCATAACTAAATTTACCAAATATAACTCAACTGACAAATATGAAATATTGTTCAATAATTATGAAAAAGCCCCCTTTTATTCATATGAAATATGGCATATTTTGGTTAATTTTTTCATATTTTTTGAGATCTTCAAACGGGCGCCATAGAATGGTTTTATTTTGTTCATTAGGCTACAACCTATTAGGAAATGAGCAAAATATATATTCTTTATTTCTATGTGAGTTTGTGTGGCATCAATCTATTTAAAAAAAAAATAAAAAATGCTTGAATTTTAAAATTATTTTACGTCTTCAAACTACAAGTACTCATTATTTTCCTGATTAGAGTGCTAGCTTTAAAAAAAAAACAATTTTTCCACTTCTTTCTTTTCTAAATGTTTTTCTATTTTCGTCTCAAAAAACAACGATTTAAAAAATCAATTCCATCTTTATTTCCTAAAGTTAAAAAATTAAAGTCAATAAAAATTTTAAAATTAAAAAAAACTTATATAAATGTTTTGTTTTCAGTTTTTTGAACACTGTTATTTTAGGATAAAAATCCCAAATTTTGGAACATATTTCCTCACTTTGTGAATTTGGGTATATCATTGGTGAAAAAATCAGAATCTTGTTAGCCACTATTTTTGGAGACATTTTTTTGTAAAAAACTCCGAAAATTCTTAATAAAATCTCAATTTTTGCAGATTTTAGAAAAAGAAAGTAAATAAGCGCAAAATAATCCAGAAATGGATAACTACATTAATTCGCCCAGCCGATTCATCAAAATATGATAAATTTTCACCGAAATTTATTTTAATCTGACAATTAATTCACGAATCGCAAATCACCAATTATAAAAGTAAAAATTTAATATTATCCACGGATATAACTGTAATAAAAATTTGTTCTTGAGACCCACGATGGAAGTGAAGAAATCGTGTTCATTTGGGATTTATTTTCCACGTTTTAGAAATTGTGGGTTATGTCAGAGGTGCATATGTTAGTAACGCAAATAGCAAGGACATAACTGATAATAGTATATATTTTTTTAGATCCGGGATTCTTATTCTTTTTCGAAAATATCACATATTTTTGGAATTTATTTTCTTCGTTTTAGGAATTTGGATATTTTTTAAGAGATATATCTCAGCAACGCGAATGTGATACCTTTCTAAATTAACTTCTAGCAATTTACTTAACCTGAGGCACATTTTGGTCAACTGCAAAAAAATCCAACCCAAATAGAGTTGGCATGGAAGTGTGGATAGTATAACCGGTTCATGGTTATACTATCATCAAGGAAGCCCTCTCTTCACTAAAACACCTAAAGTGGTCTACTTTCGATCGATGTAAAACTCGAACCACGTAAATTTAACATAAGATAACCCTGTGAGCTAGTAGAATGTATGTACCAATTGTCATCAAAATCGAAAGGCATGACTGTTCAATTTTTTGTCTCTTGTGTCGGTTTTTTGTGAAATTTGTTAAAGTAAAGATATAAGTTGAGAAATTTTGGACCACCCTATATTCATCATCTGCTTGCCTTACAAATATCAAAGCAAAATTGACATTTGATACCATTTGCAAAAGTTTTAGAATCTTTCGATAAGGCAATACATTTTAGACCACCCTATATTTCTGTCGACCAAGATTGCCAATACACGATTTGAAAATAGTTCTTTTGTATCCTCTGGAAACTTATTCGTCTATTTCATTGTTGAAATTCAGTCGCCTTTCGCACATAATTTCAAATCAATAAATACCACACCACGTATAAGCAACAAGATGGGATAACTCATAACAAGGAACTAAAAATAAGAATTTATAAGAAAATTGGAAAGTTAGTAAAGGTAAAGTAAAAGCTATAGGAAAGTTTTTCAAAAAAAACACATAAAATTCAGAAAAATATATGAAGTCTTTATTTGAATCGATAGTACGGTCCATATAATATAATGTTTGAAGATTATTTCATGCAAATGTTGACCTTGACTGCGCCTCAAATGGTCCATCCGCTTAGTCCAATTTTGGCATACTCTTTCCAACATTTCGGCCGGTATCTCACGAATAAATGCTTCAATGTTGCCTTTCAATGCGTCAATTGAAGCGGGCTTGTCTGTATAGACATGAGCTTTAACATAGCCCCACAGAAAATAGTCTAAAGGCGTTAAATCGCACGATCTAGGCGGCCAATTGACCGGTCCCGATCGTGAAATAAAATGTTCACCGAACTCGCCTCTCAATAAGTCCATTGTTGCGCGGGCTGTGTGGCATGTGGCACCGTCTTGTTGAAACCACATGTCATGCAAGTCAAGCTCTTGCATTTTGGGCAAAAAAAGTTGGATATCATCTCACGGTAGTGCTCACCATTCACAGTTACGTTACGATTCGCATCATCTTTGAAGAAGTACGGTGCAATGATGCCACCAGCCCATAAACCGCACCAAACTGTGACTTTTTCTGGATGCATTGGTAGCTCTTGCAATGCTTCTGGCTGATATTCACTCCAAAATCGACAATTCTGCCTATTTACGTACCCATTGAGCCAAAAATGAGTTTCGTCGCTGAACACAATTTTTCGGTAAAAAAGCGGATCTTCGGCTTTCTTGAACTTTCTTAACAGAGCACGCATTTTGATAATAAAATTCAATAATTTGCAAGCGTTGTTCGTTTGTAAGACGATTCATAGTTAAATTATAGAGCAAACTAAAGATGTTTGACAGTGGAACAAAACAAGAAACGTGCGTCAGCTGTTTAAACCAGTGTTGCCAAAAAGATAATAGCTAAAAAATCACCTACATTTTCTAAGGTAAATCATTATTGCCGCCATCACTTTTTAATTAAATGACAGTGTAATTGTTCTATTTGTTCAGCATTACAAAATGTATCGAGGTCTTATATTCAATAATATAAATGGCCCATCTGCATCTACAGTAAAAATTGCAATTGAAGAAACCGATTTTTAGTAATATATATATTTTGTATTTTTATATTGAATAAAAAAACATTGTCTTTGTATTTAAAATGATTAAATTAATTTAGAGCACTTAATTCTACTATTTTCCATTCCCAATAATGTCTGTGAACATATCCTTTGGTGGTCCGCATATGACAGCCGCCAAACAAATCAAATTTAAAATGATGCAAAAGTGTCTATCTTCCATATTATTTTCATACACAAAAACTTCATTTTTGAAACAATATTAATATCTACTATAGATGCTAAATAACGCGATTTTCAATAAACACTTTTTATTAGACACATTCTGTTAATATTGTAGTAAATGAGTTCATCAAAAGTGTTGCTAATTTCCAAATAAAAAAATTGTGTTTTTTGCACATAGCCCTCCATATACAGCCCTAATTCAAATATACTCACCTTTTCATGTGTATCACACATAAAGAACATGTGCAAAATGTGAATTAATTTTTAAGCCACAAAAATACAAACCCTACCACATGTATTCAATTGTCATTCAACCACTATTTCATGAATTATTAAAGCAATGATGCAGGACATTTTCCAAACTTTCATTTTATTAGCCACATCCCAACCATCACTCATACAAAAATAAAACGAAAAACTCATAGTTTCCGTAAACTTTAGTTATGAATAAAATTCCATGTCGACCGGAAATGTTCGTAGAAAACTAAAAGGTGCTGTGGCGGCGAGAGCAACAAAAAAGCAAACAAATACAGCACCAAAACCCCATTCGGAAGATGAATTAGTAATGTCCTTAGCATAAATTCAAAAACAAACAGGAATACCAAAACTGAAACATAAAATGAATTTTGACATTCAAATGTAGCCGTAGAATGAATGAGCGAGCGAGTGGATGACTGTATATGTTTTCTTTAAGTGAAACGAGAGCGGGGCAGCAACCGAGGCAGCTCATTAATTATTCATTAGAAATGAATGGATGATGTTGTACCGCACTACTACCACCATCTGCAAGCAACAGTGGTAATAAAATTATTATTGAAATACAGACATACTCGTACATACATACATTCAGTTAACTGACATACATTCGTAGTGGGTTCATATGAACATTAGATTGACTCATGATTCTTTTTACCTTGAACAATTTGGAGAAAATAATAAAAAAAGAAAAATTGTATTTTAATTATACTGTAGAAGACAAAAAATAACAATGTTCTGATAGAGGGGGTTAAAAAAGTAAAAAAGGTGTATCGGAGTTTTGAAAGTTTTGGTTTGTGCTCATTTTGGAGAGCGTTCAATATTTTACCTTTTGCGCATTCTTATAATGAATCGACATAGGAAATCTTGTGATCCTCACATTTTAAGAATAGAGTATGTTCAGCAATATTACTTAAAACACCACGAGGAACATTTTCGTGCAACATTTTGAGCTTCTAGCTCCTCAACGTGTTTTTTTGTTTATGGAAAAGGGTAAAAAACACCCCTTTTCCACATTCTTTTGATGAAACAGTATGGGAAACCTAGAAATCCTTACATTTGAAGTGTAGGATGTGTTCAGCAATATTACTCAAAGCACTTCCAGGAACATTTGTGCAGAGCTGTTAAGTAATGATTAGTAATCGTAATCATTAGTAATAAGATTACTTTTTTTTAAAGTAGAAGTAATGATTACAATACGATTACATTCAGTTTTATACTATTAGTAATTGATTACGATTACAAGTAATCAAAAAATAATCAGGATTACTTGCGATTACTGAAAAATAATCAAAAATAAAAAAATAGTTTTTATGAAAGCCAATTCAAATTTTATGTAAATGAGAATTATTATTCATTATTTATTCATTTTATTGTAGCAGAATTTAATTTATTTATGTTACTTGCTTAATTCAGATTTTCAATTATTTAGCGGATTCACCCTAACTTAATCACAAAAAATCAAAAGTAATCAAAAATAGTCAAAAGTAATCAAAAGTAATCTTTTAAAGTAGTCGAACTCATTTTTGATTACTTTTGATTATTTTTGATTTTTCTTCAGTAATCGCAGTAATCCTGATTATTTTTTGATTATTTGTAATCGTAATCAATTAGTAATCAGAAATTGTTGAATAGTGGATTATATAATCATTACGATTCTTTTTAAAAAGTAATGTAATTGATTACTAATCGTAATCGAAATTTAACAGCACTGCATTTTTGTGAAACATTTTAACCCTCTAGCTCCTCAATATAGGTGTCTTTTTTGTCCCTATTGTGCAAATGGGTAAAACACCCCTAAAACAGGAGTTTAACGGGTCAAAATGTTCTACATAAAATACTGATGTAAGATTCTGAATACACCAAATCTCAAAACTTAACTTAATGCCAAAAATAATTGAAATCTTAAAATTAATTTGGGGTTAATTTCTTACCTTTTTCCGAGTTGGTGCTAACCTCTACCAGAAAACTGAATTTTAGGGGGTTGGTGCGAATGGAAAAATATGCTACGTTAAATTTCATTATAAGCCACCGAACAATGGAAAGCTATAGATATAATATATATAAATTAAATATCAGTACCAAGTTGGGTGTTTAAACAAGAAAATATTTATATTAAATATTTTTAATTTAGAGCAATCACATTTATAATTGTCGAAGAGTATGTAGTACGAACACCAATATGAAACTTAGGGAGCATCTTACTGACACTATTATCTATAAATAAAATATACTTTACAAAAATCGAATAAGTTTTTTGTTAATAAAAAATAAGAAAAAAAATTAAAAAAATATTTTTTAAAGATTTATTTGTTTCTAACGGTTTAAAATGTTCAAAAAAAAATTGCCATAAAGTTCTACTTTTTAGTCTCTGAGTACACCAACTTATATGTCAAATAAGTCAAAACTTAAAATTAATTTTAGGGTCAATTTCGTACTTTTTTCCAAATTTATTTTAGGGGGGTGGTGTGAATGGACAAAATATTCTACGTCAAATTTCACTATAAGTCACCGAACAAAAGAGAGCTGTAGATATAATATATATAAATAAAATATCAGTACCAAGTTGGGTGTCGAAACAAGCAAATATTTATATTAAATATTTTTAATTTAGACAGCAATCACATTTATAGTTGTTGAAGAGGAAGTAGTAGGAACACCATCATGAAACTTGGGAAACGTCGTACTGACACCATTGTCTATAAATAAAATATATTTTGTAAAAATCGAATGTATAATTTTTTGTTTATAAAAATAAAAAAAAAAAATAAAAAATATTATTTTAAGTGTTAAAATTTTCTACAGAAATATTTCCCAAAAATTCTACTAGGTCTCTGATTACACCAAACTCAAAACTCTACTTAAATTGGAGAAATAATTCAAAAATTTAAAATTCATTTTACAGTTAATTTCGTACTTTTTTCGAATTGGTGTTAAACTCTGCCACAAAGCTAAATTTCAGCGGGGTGGGATGAATGGAACAAATATTCTATGTCAAATTTCAGTAGAAGTCACCGAACAAAACAAAGTTGCAGATATAATAAAGGGTCCGCCATCTAACGATTTTTTTCAACTATTCAACCGTTGGACTAATATTTATGTGGTGCCCGAGGCAGCTATTTGAATGAAATTATTTTCCATTATTAACCGGAAGGATTGTACTTTGAAATAAAAAAAGAAATTTCGGAAAATTTTCAGTAATTTTTTTATAGCATTTTCAAAAAAAAAGTTAATTGATGAAATATGTGGTTTCTAGAGCGGAAAAAGTAAATCATAGGAGACATTCGTATGGGAGCTATATAAAGGGTCCGGCATCTAACGTTTTTTTACAAATATTCAACCGTTGGACTATTATTTGTGGGGTGCCCGAGACTGCCATTTGAATGAATTTGAATTTGAATTTTCCATTATTAACCGGAAGGATTGTACTTTCAAATAAAAAAAGAAATTTGAGAAAATATTGAGTAGTTTTTTTATAGCATTTTCAAAAAAAGTTATTTGGCGGACCCTTTATATATCAATAAAATATCAGCATCAGTTAAGTATTTAAACAGGAAAATAGTTATATTAAATATTTTTAATTTAGACAGCAATCACATTTATAATTGTAGAAGAGTAAGTAGTGGAAATACCATCGTCGAATTTAGGGAGCGTCTTGCTGGCACTATTGTCTATAATATAGTTTAAAAAAATCGAAGATGTGTTTTTGTTTATAAAAATTAAGAAAAAAATATATATTTTTAAGATTTGTGTTTTTTTAACGGGTCAAAAATATTTGCCGCAAAATTCTACAACAAATAAATATTCTGCATCAAATTTCAATATAAGTTTGTCACCGAACAAAAGAAAGAAAAAGTACTGATTATTTTTTAAAAATTTCATTCATATGACTACCACGACTGGCTTGGCAGTACCTCATCGGATCAACCCAATTATTCAGTACAGCCCAAAATCGACACCAAACAGTGACTCGTTGTGGATGCATTGGCTTCTCAATAGTCACGTGTGGGTTCTCTGAACCCCATATGCGGCAATTTTGCTTATTGGCACAGCCACCGAGAGGAAAATGATCTTCATGAAGGCCGATCTCACTTCGAAAATGTACATTTCTTACAGTTTGCTTTAAAGACTCACTACTTTGGAAGTAATTTCCCAGTTTTGTTCGAGCGTATAGCGTCCCTTTTTGCAAATGTCATGTGAAAATAAGAATAAATATTATTCTACCATTCAAAGTCAAAGTAATCAGTAGTTCAATTTTAAAATTTTAAATGGCCTTTATATATAAATAAAATATCATTATTAATTTCGGTATTTCAAGAAGAAATTATTTATCAATTTTTTCTTTTAATTCTTGGTAATTCTATATCGTCCAGCATATGTCAGATGTAAATGAATGAATACCCCTCTTGCCTTTATAGCGTTCTTCATGTAGTATTAAAATGTAAGGATCATAAGATTTCCTATGCTGGTTCATCTTAAGAATGTGAAAAAGATGAAAATATTGACTCCGTTTAAAATGACCTCCAGACTTAAGCTTGCAATACGCTGAAACACATATACTCTTTGTTTACCCCTCTATCAGAATCCCTGGTCAGAACCATGTTATTTTCGAAAAAGTTTAACTTTATTCCACGGTGTTATTAACATCTATATCATTTGGTCTATTCCCCAATGTTTGGACTACAGTTCTTTTATTTTCCTTGTGGCATTTTCCTTTCCCAGGTTACGTCAACCACTTTGTTTTCCCTTCTTGCCGCCCTAATGTGCATACATATGTTTGTCTAAATGTACACAGTTGTATTCTGCTTAATATGAGGCAATACAAATGTTGAAGTTCAAAACCTTGTTTGATGTTAAACTTTTCATTCAAATACAAATATTGGATTTCAGTTTTCATTTCTTTAGACGCTAAAGTATGTACATATTGTGTATTTAACATACTCTTTTATATACACACACACACACGCGCGCGCAAATATACCTTGGTATACCTTAATACATCTGTATAGGTGTACTCAGACAAACATATATGGGCGGCGGGCCATCATATGTGCTCGGGTATAATGGGTTTATAAACCTTTTAACGTATGCAAAAACCAATATTCTTTTGTGTTGCTGAATGTACCGAACAAACACCAACAAAAGGAAAGGGTGTTCGGCAAAGGGTGTGATAGGTTATAAAAAATGCATAGGTAAACAAGTGAGAGTGACCTTCCTCTCGTTGGTCTCTAACGTCTCAGTCTATGGTCTGTTGTTTATGAGGAGGTTTGGGCATTTAGAAGATCTCGATACATTTGGCTTCCATATTGATGTGTGGCACGTAGCGCCGTCTTGTTGAAAGTCCAGATCAATATCATCCAACACCGACCATAAAATCCATCCATTCACCGTAACTGTTGATCCAACCTCATTTTCGAAAAAGTAAGGTCCAATGACCCCGCCGGACCATAAACCGCACCAAACAGTCACACGATGAGGATGGAGACGCTTCTCAACAATAACTCTTGGGTTTTCCGAGCCCCAGATGCGACAATTTTGCTTGTTGACGTAGCCACCGAGGTGGAAATGAGCCTCATCAGTCAAGATGATTTTTCGATGTAATTCCGGATCATTTTCATTCATCTCAAGGACCCAATTTCAATGCGTTGTTGAAGCGTGTATCGTTCCATTTTTAGTAATGGCGTAGTTTCTACTTGTCAAATGTCAAAGAATAAAAGGTTCAAAAGTGACAGCTACCAAAATAACACCTCTTGTTGGAAAACCCTGTATTATAAAAATCCAGTAGGCTGAGAATATTCTATGGCAAAAATTCAGATACTCTTTGACATTTACTGAGACTTGTTTCAGACTCGTTTTCAATACCGGGTTTCCCCAATATTCAATCAAAATCCTGTATTTAAACTTGATGTCCTCGCAGCAATACACATGGCTTTCCATTTTGTGGATGCCCTTCCTTTGATGTTATGTTGGATCTTTTGAATATTTGTATGCAAAAATTGTCATATCCATTGACTTCCTATTTCTCTCTGATTTCTTGTCGTTTCCGATATCGATATAAATTGGTCGCCAATATCAAAAGATCAAATCTCTTTCCCGCTCTTTTGGTAAAATAAATGTGGCTCTTATTTCTAAGCTAGTGCATCTAAGACTTCATCCCCGTTCATCTCTCACTTTACTGTACAGCTTCATATAAAAGTTTCTTTATTCTCATCAGAATTGTGCTCCTCTGCCTTTCACAGACTCTTCGCATTTCCCTATTTCCGGTGAGTCAATAGATTTGACATTGCCCTCTATCTTTCGAAAGCGACAAGCCGTAGCAGACACCCTATTATTGCTTGTGCTCAACTCCGACCGACCGACCGACAATCAAGCATACCTTACAGAACGCATTAGCTTTTCCATACATCATTATATATTTTCTGTATTCAAGTCAAAAGGGTCAGAAAATGTTTTGTGATGGCAAATACAAGAACACGTTCACATAAACACTCACACGCGTGCACTCACACACACACACACACAAACATACTCCCCAATATCATTAACTCACTCTTACACATACACACTCGCAATCATACATATATGCTTATATCCCAACTTAAGCGTATTCATAAGCGAGCAGCCGCAAAAAAAAAAATAAACGAAAAAGTGTATAACGCGCAACTAAGTTAAGGATTTATGGCACAGTACGGCAGAACTCATTTCGCCAGGACGACGACGATGATGGCTTATGAGACGTAACCGTAACGTAACATTTGAATACAACCTTTTGGATGGTGTTGGTGGGACACAGTGGCTGGCGACACACTGAAATCCAATTCGTAAAGCTTGTAGTATTGCTTCTTTGCCTAATTATGAATTCCGTCGTGTTCATGAACTTCTTCTTTAATTTAGACCATCTCTAAGGGCCTGAAGGATAGGAAATATCGATGGGGCGATGACATTGAAAGTCTTCCGCCATTTCGGCGTCTTCTCCTCACGTCTTAATTCTTTCCTTATCTAAGATTTTCGTTTTGTGTATGAACTTCTTTTATTTAGACTATCTCTAAGTGGCTCCTCGTTAGATAATATAGGTTCTGAAAGGTGAAGTGCTTTCATCCTCGAAGAAACGGGGTAATGACAAATGAAGTGTGCTGCCATTTTGGTGTCTTCTCCTCATGTCCGACACTTATTCGAGCCCAATAGTTTCATTAGAATGCAATCTTGTGAGGTATCTAGGGACTAAAGACCTTCAAAATGTTGAGCGAACTCCGTCTGAATCGATGTCAACGGGACTTGATGGCATTGGAGTCGATCCAACCACCAGTTTG
This sequence comes from Polietes domitor, assembly GCA_947397865.1. Lineage (NCBI taxonomy): Eukaryota > Metazoa > Arthropoda > Insecta > Diptera > Muscidae > Polietes > Polietes domitor. Next base: position 38,938,646 of record OX377621.1, read on the forward strand.
ATGGGTGTATGGTAGTTGTGTTCTTCCATGGTTCCATTTGTATCGACCATCCCAATAGTTTCTTTCGAACGCAATCTTTTCACCCAGCAACACCTTCCGTCATTTTCAAACTAAAGACAGCCAAATGCGATTTGCCCTCTCTAGGTTCATGGAGATTAGTCGTTATCTTAAGAGGTATTTGGAAACCAAAGACCTTCTTAATGATCAAAGACTTCCGTACGAATCGAAGTAAACGGGACTTGATGGTGTTGGAGTAGATTCATCTACCATGGTTCGATTTGTATCGACCAGAGATCTCACTATGTATACATGTTTTTGTGGATTGGTTCTCAACCGATCATACGTACCGAAGGACTCCGTTCTTGCCCTTTTTTCTTATTTTCATTGACGAACTTTTGGATCATAGGACAAATCTTAAAGAGATTGAAGACAATTGGTAGCTGAGAGTCAGACACGTCGAGCTTTCTATTTATATAGGAAATCGTCAAAGATCGCACTATACGTGTTGTTGCAAATGAGTTGAACTAACCAAGAGATTGAAGCCAAAAGACAGTTGATGGATCAGCCACTTGGCCAGGCCATTTCCCTAGACCACGAAGTGGTGTAGGGTATAAAAATGGAACGATACACGCTTCAACAAAGGCATTGAAATTATTAAAATTCACGAATGAAAATGATCCTGAATTCCATCGAAAAATCATCTTGGCTGATGAGGCCCATTTCCACCTCGGTGGCTTCGTCAACAAGCAAAATTGTCGATTCTGGGGCTCGGAAACCCCAAGTGTTATTGTTGAGAAGCCTCTTCATCCTCATCGTGTGACTGTTTGGTGCGGTTTATGGTCCGGAGGGGTCATTGGACCTTACTTTCTCGAAAATGAGGTTAGATCATCGAGAGATGATTAATGATTTTTTATGGTTGGAGTTGGATGGTATTGGTCTGGACAACGTTTAACGGCATACCGTCCTCTTTATTATGAAATAAACATCCGATCATTTATCTCAAAAAATTGCATTTTTCTTTGAATACCAAAATAACACCTCTTGCTGGAAAACCCTGTATAAACTAAATTCATGCTATCCATTTTGCAACCTCCATCCATATTCAATGAATTCTCTTCATATTGCCTTGGATTTCTAGATTTTGCTCGAATTTTAAAATAATTTTTTGTATTAATCGACAGTTGAAATGAACCTTTTTCTCCAATTACTCTAACGTAACGCGCGATACGTGACATGCTTCTCCGTCATCCAACTGAGGCCCTATCACTGTGTTTAATCACTCTCATTTCGGATAATGTATGATTGCCTGACGAAAATTCACTAAGATTCTCCGGAGTCTCTTCATACTTCTATGAACAATTGTCATCTTTGCTCGAAGTCTGTAACATACAGACTCAAATTTTTCTGACGATGAAGATTATCTACGCTTGAAACACTGTCCTTTGCTCACACGCCATAAAGCAAGAGTCTGGAAGTGTGTGTATGCGTCTGAGTCCTCGTAAGTGGGAGCATGTGTGCGTGAGCTTGTTTGCATTATTGTTAGAGTATGTGTGTGTAGCACACGCACACACAGTCATATGCGTTATAATGTTATTTTATATGTGTTATTTTAAGGGGATTTTAAGACGGTTATACGAAGTTAATGCGGTTAAAATGTTATTGTTAGCCCAGGTAAACGCTGGAATTTCATAAAGTTAATATTGCCAAACAATTTTACTTACATTGTTTGTTGATATCACGACAATGGTTGTGGTGCTGCTGCTGATGTTGTCTTTCGGCTCGCCAACAAATCTGCTCAGACGATGATCCACAATTTTAAGCACGACAGGGCAGACATACACTGTGTTATGATTTCACAAAATCAACTGGAAAATTGAATTTTCCACGGCAACTGAAAACTGGCTTAACATTTTTGCCTTTGCTTTTGTTTTGGTTTTAGCCAAGCGACATAAGCACATTATGAAAATCCCATAAAATAACTGAATAAACTCTGTGTCAACTTGCTAGCTGTGGGTTGGCACACAAATATTTTGACTAAATTAACAACATTTGTTTATCTTTTTCTTTGCAGGGTCATACAGGGCCACATGGACCAGCTGGCCTAAAGGGCGAACCTGGACAACCTGGCGTGCCCGGCATTGGAGGCGCTCCCGGAGCTTCCGGCCTGAAAGGTGATCGCGGTCTACCCGGTGAGATTGGACCGTTGGGACCTCCCGGCCCACCCGGACAAATCGTCTATGCTGATACACCGTTTGGCTCGCAGAATACAACACAATGCACGTGTCCCGCTGGACCGCCCGGCCCGATTGGCCAACGAGGTCCGGCCGGCTACGATGGTGCACCCGGTTTGAACGGTGAGCCTGGTCCAGCTGGTTCAATCGGTTTGACCGGCCTGCCTGGTGGTAAAGGCGAGAAAGGCGAAAAAGGTTTGCGTGGCTTGAGTGGACCGAAAGGTGATCGGGGACCGGAGGGTCCGCCAGGACAGGCCTTTTTCGCTGGTGGTTTCGAAGGCATGGCTATGAATGGCACAAAAGGTGAGAAGGGTGACAAAGGTATGCGTGGTCGTCGCGGCAAACCGGGAACAGCTGGACCGATCGGACCTCCGGGCAAACCAGGTGTTATGGGCGAAATGGGACATGCGGTAAGTAGAGAATTGATATTTAAGAACTATACATAATCTGAAAGAACCATAGAAATGTTAGGCAGAAGTTTTTGCCGGTTCATTATTATTTATCTTTTTACTCTTCAATATTATTATGCTATCCTAGGGGTCTGCAAAGAGTCGACAAGAGTTCGAAAGTTAAAATTTTGTCTTGACTTTGGTTTACACGTCGGGCTGGATCTTACAGATCGTTTGCTTGGCATTGCTCCAACATTTTTAGGCACAAACCAGCGGCTTTATGTAGCCTCAGAGAAAAAAGTCATACCACATCGCCTGTTCTGAAAAGATCGCGCTTCGTTAAATCAATACTTGTCTTCGTTAAATCAATACCACTTCTGCCTTAGTTTCTTATCACCCTACTGTGATCAAAAATGCAGTTACCGATGTTCCCCACCGTTTGATCATTCTCGTTGCGGAAAAAGTATGGCCCAACGACTGGATGACCTGATGAAAAGCTAAGTTTTACGACTTGTAATGGAGACTCTTCATACTACAACAGATCACTCCCTCTCTCGAGAAATGCAACAAGTTCACTCGTTGGAGAAATCGTTCTGGCAAATGCATCTGCATCGCTAAAGATGACTGTTTTGCCAAAATTTTCCTTCTGCTGATCAACCAATGAATATAGGACGAGTTTGACAATCTAGGTCTTTTTGGTCTTGTGTGCAGAAAGGCCAATGACCAGGAAATGAAATATTGGGATCTTCAGCCACACACTCAGCAGCAACAATCTCGCTTGAGTGCCCGAGTTTGAAGATCATTTCGTTTGTAAAGAATTCAGGAACTTTTTTTTTCACTGAACCAACACTCAGGGGATGTCCCCTATAAATGCATCGCACTGTGTTGGCAGGAGGAAGATACGGTATTGGAAGGAAGAAAGAGGGAGTAGTGTTTGTTGGCCTTTGTTTTAAACTTCTTCGTCAAAATTTTAATCCGTTTCCTACAGTCCAGTTCGATTATCTTAGTGTTTTAGGTTTCATATTAATTGGATCTTGGCAACATGGAACATGTCGCCACGTTGCGGTCGAAAAAAGTCCAAGGCCTAGAAATCAAAAGCTTAAACAGCATCAATCGAGCAGGGACTGCTTGACAAAGTCGTTTCGGTCAATCCATTCAAGCAAGAGTGTGCTTTGAACACAAAAGATGGTGTTTCGCCAAACTGTTAAACTTGGACCTTGAATTTCGCGTCTGACGTCTAGTGTATCTCTTATGTATTGAGCCCAAGTCTTTTAGCTAAATTCCCCTAATCGAGGTGTAAGAAAGGTCAACGACCACAAAGCATCAGCACCAGGATCGACAATCGTCCATGAATGGCTATCTCCCGAAACTCGACAACTTTGCTAATGTAAGAAATCGTTCCGTTTTGACCACAGCTGCAGAGTCCAATAATGGGTATTGTCCCAATTATATCACGAATGATGGCATTGTCAAGACTTTCCACAAAATTCGCCATATTGAGGTCGAAGAAAGGCTAACGAAGCGCAATCGAAAGGTCTTGGTCTTCCGCAGGACTTTTTCCTTCTGCTGATCAACCAGCAGCAATAATCAGCACCAGCAGCAATAATCAGCTGTGTATTACCACATTCCCGAAATGCGAGAACATTGCTCTTTCACGAAGTCGTTTTGATAAAAGTTTGTTTCTTCCCTGATTTCACTTTCCACTGCAGCAGAGTCCAATCAGTAAACATACGAAGGCTTTGAAGGTCTTGGTGTTTTAGGTCCTTTGGCAAATAGATCTTTAATGAAGACATATCCAAGACTATCCACAAAATTCGCCGAGTTCAGGTCGAAGAAACGCTAACGAAGAGCAATCGAATGGTCTTGATCTTCCGCACCAGCAGCAACAATCAGTCGTGGATCACCACACTCCCGACATCTTCTCTCATTCACGAAATCCTTCTAATAAAAATTTGCTTTTCTTTTCTAGTTTTACTTCATACTGCTACGCAGTCCAATCTGTAAACATACGAAGGATTTGAAGGTATCGGCGTTAAGCCAATTGGATCTCTAATGCAGGCATTTTCAAGAATTTCCAAAAAATAAATCGCCATGTTGAGGTCGAGGAAAGGCCAACGACGAGATATCTGAAGGTTTTCAACTTCAGCAATAATCTCGTTGACACCCGTTTCGGGATTGATCAGCAACCGAACCCCTCCGCTCAAAGATCTCATTAACTAGTTGGCTGATCTCTTCGGTAATGAGTGTTTCCTGGCGATTAGGATTAGATCTGAATGTGCGCCTCATGACAAATTGATGCCCATGACAGACAATCAATGTCAGATAATTCCATGTGCCCAAATCTCAATTTTATTGATTGAATTTTGTAAAAAAATATTCATATTAAGCTAATTTTAAAAGATTTTGCCGAAATCGCGGCTAAATTTAGCTGTGTATGCATTTCAGGTTCATAAATGCTAAAATAGTTGAAAATTTCATCATAATAGAGGTTATTTTATTGGAATGTATCTCGGAAACCGTGTATCGTATCAGAAAACAGGAGCTCCTGAGGCTTTCTTTTGCATTTAAAGAAGTATAATTACGTTTTCCTTTTCAGACAGTGGTTTGTTGTATTTATTTAGTATTGTCAATTTTCTAGCTATAAAACTATAATCGCGAGGCCGACCGTTGCCTCGGCATTTACAAATGTTGTTAAACTATTGTCTTTTTTATTCATTTTAAAAAGAATATTCTGCTTATGTCTGCAAATAGCGATTTAGTTATTCAAATGGTAAAACCTTCTAAGCCAAAAATGAAGCAATACTTCCTACGTGGTTCTCCGTTAATGTATTTTGGAAAATTTATTTAAAGCATACTTTAGGGAGATTTTTTTTAAGATTTTATGGGATGCGAGCTCATGTAAATATTGAACCGATATGTAAATCTTAAGTCATCGATTAAAAAATAAAATAATTTTTATCAAAAATTTCGAAAATCATAAAAAACTAAAATTTGTATGTGTATTGTATTGTTATTTGTAGACTCAAATGAAATCACTGGTAATGATTTGTATTAACATATATATATTAAAATAAGAAATTTATGGCACTTTTTCATTTTGTGTTACATGGGAGGTAGGCGTGGTTATGGCCGGATTTAAACAAAAAACTTGTGTTTGATTTAATTTGACGATATAAGGGATGTGTGCGAAATTCCAAGATCCTAGCTCTTTTCCTTCCAATTTTTGCCGCGGCCTGTATTTAAATATTCCACTGTGCTGAAGACTTTCAGCAACATATTCTTTCTTTGGACTTATCTCATACAACATCGCATTGAAAAAGAACATTTTTACAAGGACATTAGGAAAGAGCTTATAATCGTTTACCAAAAAAGTCATTCAAATATCTTGCCTCTAACTTTATTCCCATTTCTGGTTTATCACTCACAAATGTCCTAATTCTTCTTTTAAATATGTGCATTTTGCCATACACTTTTACTCTCTGGCCCAAAGTCCGTATCTCCATTATGGCAGACGAGTAAATTTGCACAAAAGTTAAAACTTTTACTCATACGAGCGGGATGTGTGCCTTCTACCCGGTAAACTTCAAACAAATTTGAAAATTTCATAATATCATTAAAGTAAATGCGCTTCATTTTTTGCTGGACAGCCGACCAATGCCACCGAATAATGTGTCCTGCCATCATAACTTTTATAAAAATCTTCTGACCATAAACAATTTCACATCAGCAGATTTTTTTCACTCTCGCTCTCTCTCTGGTCTTTTCTCCGAACCAACATAAACTCGAACACCGAACCGCACTACGCACGGGGAGGTGAAGTGTTTTTTATGTCGAGCAGCAACATAAAATCTTCTTAAAAGCTCAACCATAACTAACTGTGACAATGGCCTCTGTTGCAAAATCCAGTGAATGAGTGAAAGCAGCAGCAGGCCAAGCTGCTTGGCTGGCTGGCTGGTTAGTGTTGTGATGGCTGCGTGATAACAACGACAACAAGAGCAACAAAATTATCAGCAACAACCTCAAAAAAAAAACTGAGGAATATTTTGCACTATCCTGGAAGTACAGGACTAGCAGCAACAACGCAACTGGCCTCACAACTGAACACAAACTTTTGTTAAACGGCCAGCAGTTAGGGCATAATCGAACAGTGGTTATAAACACAAAAAAGACAAATATTAGGAAAATTAATTAATGAAACAAGTTGGCTGTTGGAAGTCTTCTTTATTTTTCGAATGAAATTTGGGTTTCTCCTACCAAACACTTTATTTCATTCGTTTCTTCTTAGCTTTGAAACCACTGTCCATCACTTGTGCAGTAGTTAGTACCTACTCTCTGCTGTTGCAAACTATTTTTCTGAAAATCGAGGTAGGAAATATGCGGGGTCCAGGAATAGGGTCATGAAACTTTGCCTTTAGCAGCAACCGAAACTTGTTTATTTCATATTTAAATAAAGTGTGGTATGGCGTGGATTTATTTTTTTTCGTTTCTTCTTGTCTCAGTTTTGTTACAACGGCTAAACAAACCTCGACAGGATGAGTGCTGTAAACAGAAACAGCAGCAGCAGCAGGAAAAAAAATGGGGACAAAACAATACGGACATTTCAGACTGATAACTAATGTTACTATGAGCAACAGTGGGTATTTGCAAGAGTTTTTTCTTTCCTCCCTACGCTTCAGATTATGTTTCTCGGCACAAAAACAAAAAGTAATGCGTAGTTTTTCATTTTAGGTTTATTATATTTTTGCTGTTAGAAGCAAAGCAAAGGGCTATCAAATAAGAACGATAGCAAAAACAGGGGGTCAAGAGGGACCAAAATGTTTGCTTATCTTCTAAGCCGTTTATCCGAAATTTCGTGAAGCTTATATAAATTTTTTAAATTACGATTTCAAAAGCTGAAGCTTGATATAAAAACAAAAGGATAAGGAACCAAAGTTTTGTTTGCTTCAAATGCTACAATATTGCTTATGTACGAAGCCATTTAACCAAAAACCACCACTTTCCCCGAAATACGACAACTTTGCTCGTTTAAAAGAATCTTTCTGCTAAAAATCTTGTTTCATCACTGTAGCAGAGTCCAATAAATAAATTCGAAGGTCTTGTTGTTTTAGGTCTTGTGCCAATTGGATCGCTTATGAATAATCAAGAACTGTAACTCCTACACCATTAGACTCATCGTATATTCTGTTGCGGTGAGAAACGGATTCAAATGTTGACGAAAACATCATCTTCTGTGAGTGTGCTCCAATCACGGTTCAACGATTTCCTAAAATATTTACAAACGAAATGATCGTCAAACCGAAACGTCAAATGAAAAAATTGATGAGTCTCTGAACGATGCCAAAATGGGCAATGAAGCAAAATTGTTGCTGCTTTCAGCTACACTGAAAATCAAAACCTTTCGATTTCCCATCGATGGCGTTCTTCGATCTCAATTTGGCAATCAAAAAGTCTTGGACATGCCTTCGTACAGCTTTCAATTGACAATCAAACTCGTCGTATATTCTCCGATTGGGCTCTGGAGCACTGAGAAATTGATCTTCAGATTTTCAAATTTTAATGTCTCAGCCTCTCCAAAAAGTAGGTTTCTCTTGACTTAATGACGTTTCTTCCGACTGCCTCTCTCAACCAAAGGTGTGCTTCAAACATTTTTGAATGAATGATTTTTGAACAAATAAAATTGCCACATCCAGATTTCGGAAGAGAGTAATCCAAGGCAGTCGGTAGAAACACCATTGTCGCGAGATGGCGTTCTTCGACCTCAACTTGGCAATCAAAAAGTCTGGGACATGCCTTCGTACAGCTTTCAATTGACAATCAAACTCGTCGTATATTCTCCGATTGGGCTCTGGAGCACTGAGAAATGGATCTTCAGATTTTCAAATTTTAATGTCTCAGCCTCTCCAAAAAGTAAGTTTCTCTTGACTTAATGACGTTTCTTCCGACTGCCTCTCTCAACCAAAGGTGTGCTTCAAACATTTTTGAATGAATGATTTTTGAACAAATAAAATTGCCAGATCCAGATTTCGGAACAGAGTAATCCAAGGCAGTCGGTAGAAACACCATTGTCGCGAGAGAAACTTAATGTTTGATGAGGTTTTTGGTTAGGCGCAGCCATCCGCATCGAGAATGGTCAGAAGCTGAGAAACGGATCTTCATTTTTGGAGAAACCATCATCTTCAGATTCGAATGCCTTCTTCTGACTAAAAACCTCTCCAAACAGTAGGTTGCTCTCGATATAATGGCGTCTCTTCCGACTTCAACCAAGGTTGTGTTTCAAACATTTCTAGTTGAGCGATTTCCTGAATAACCACAATTATCAGATTTCGGGGGAGGTATTATGCATTCATAACTGTCTCTTAAGGCACCACTTGACGCTCTCATGAGAGCGGCCACTTAACAAATTCATGGCGGCGGGAAGAGACGTAATTGTTTCGAGAGAATCTAACCATTTGATGAGATTTTTGGTCAGGCGGCGGAGTCCAAATCGAGAATGGTTTGATGCTGACTGTCAATGGCGTATGTTGTATCTGCTTGTGAAAGCTTACTTCAATGGCATCGATTGGATAAGAAGGACCAAGGTTGTGTTTCAAACATTTCTAGTTGAGCGATTTCCTGAATAACCAAAATTATCAGATTTCGGGGGAGGTATTACGCATTCAAATCTGTGTCTTACGGCTCTACTTGACGCTCTCATGAAAGCGGCAACTTCCCAAATTCGTGATGGCGGGAAGAGACGCATTTGTTTCGAGAGAATCTAACCATTTGATGAGATTTTTGGTCAGGCGGCGGAGTCCAAATCGAGAATTGTTTGATGCTGACTGTCAATGGCGTATGGTAGCTGCTTGTGAAAGCTTACTTTAATGGCGTCGATTGGATAAGAAGGACCTCGACGACATATTGTTTCAATGTGTTTCCCACTGGGGATTCATATGAAATGTTGTGCGAACTATGCGAAAAGAAATAACAAGAATCATCAATCTTGTCTTAAGTTCGCATATTTGAACCAACAGCAGTAGGAAATGGATCCAAAATTTGGCGAAATACTCACCGGCAATATACGGCAGTCGGAATGTCATTGTCTCGAGAGAAACTTACTGTTTGGTGAGGCGAATACGTCCGAAACGAAAATGGTCTGACGGTGGCTGTCAATCTGAGAAAGTTAAATTTCATGGTATCGATTGGACAACAAGCACCTGTGCGACATGTTGTTTCAAAAAGAATGGTCTGACGGTGTTCGTCAATCTGCGGAAGCTGACTTTCATGGCATCGATTGGATAACAAGTATATGGGCGACATCTTGTTCCAAAGATTCATAGATTCGGGGTAGTTGTATGAAGAACAGTTCCCAGAACTTCGTATTTTCCAAAAGAGGTGCCTTCAGCCAAAAATAGTTAAACCACTACATCCACTGACCAGATTCAGTGCGAATTCTGCAACATTGTAAAACAAAATTTAAACTCTCGTGTCAAGTCTTGTCGACATTTGAATGAGGCTTTGATGACATTTTTTTAATACGCCCCAAAGGTTTGCATTATGATTTACATGTTTGCTCACCTTCAGGAGAGCTATCAAGTTGGCACCGTTTTAAATAATCATCAGATCTCAGACACAACTCTTTTTATTAAATTTTAAAGTGTAGACATGCAAAATAAATACATTTTCTCTCTAAAACGAGGTATTATATAGCGTGGTAGGAATCAATGGAAATATGCCCATTTTGCTGACACTGCTTCGATAACCCTTTGTGTTTGTCTGAGTACATTAGAGCCTGCTGTGTTCTTGTTTAATAACCTCTCGCTAAAGGATATGATGAAGATGTAGTCTTTTTTCTATTATTAAAGTTGTGATAATTTTGTTTTGCGGTTTTTACTATGACTCTTCTCTAGAGGCTGGAAAAGAGCGAGCAAATGGTTAAATACATACTGTAATTACAACCTGAACTTTTTACCACCGACCATCAAACCCTAGCGCCGACATATTGTGTGTAACGTAGACAACACAACAACATTTGCCATTAGGTTTTAAATATCAAATTAGCAGAACATTTGCAATAATGATAAGGGCAACTGGCTGAACTAAAAAAAGAATGGCAACAAGAAGGCGTTATGTTCGGCCGGGCCGAATCTTATATACCCTCCACCACGGAGTGCATTCCACAGTACCATTTTTCTACCAAAAATGGTAAAGGCAACAAAATAAAGTACGAATTTGAAAAAAAATATATATATTACGTGGCTATGCACTCAGAGGAATGTCTACACCGAATTCTATGAATCTGCGGTCATTTTGTTGGTACCATTTTTATTCCCTTTTTCGCATTTTACTCCTTAAAAGTACGACTTTCGAAAATGTCATCATTCTAGCTGTAGCCTTTTAGTTGGTACCATTTTTATCCCTCTGATCCCATTGAATCCCTCGAAAGTACGAATTTGGAAAAACCTTTTATAGTGTCTACTCAGTCAGACGAATGTATACAGCGAATTTCATGGTTCTAGCTGCATCCATTAGTTTGGTAGCACTTTTATCCCCTTTTTCCATTTTACACCCTGAAAGTACGAATTTCGAAAATTTCTTTATTTTATGTGTCTACGCAATCAGAGGAATATATACACCGAATTTCATTATTCTAGGTGCAGCCTTTTGGTTGGTACTATTTTTATCTCTCTATCCCCATTTAACCACTTAAAAGTACGAATTTAGAAAAAACACTTTTATATTATGTATCTATTCTATACACGCCAAATTTCGTGTTTCTCTCTGTTGTCGTTTGATAGGTACCATTTATATCCCTTTTTGTCCCATTTCGCCCCCTACAAATAAAAATCACTCTATGGTGCCCTTTTATGCTATAAAGGGAATGGGAATTGCAAATATCAAGTAAACACAAGCTAATATGTTCAAAAACATGCTGAAATACTCTAAATATTAGCTGATTGTGAGGGAAAATTGTTTCCCTCCGGGCCGACTTCGCCCACTTTCAATCCCAACCGATCAGCAACCATAAGACACATTTAGGAAAAATTTGAACCTCCTATCTCATTTCGTTCGCCCGCTATCGTGCTTTCAAGACGGACAGACGGACATGGCTATATCGTCTATATCGAATTTTACCACGACCCAGAATATATATACTTTATGGGGTCTACGATGAATATTTTAAGGTGGCATGACAAAGTGAATATACCCCCATCCTGGAGGTGGAGGGTATAAAAAACCACAACAAGCGACGGGGCGATATTGTTTCGGATGGATAAACTGCCGATTTGCCGAGATTCGAAATTTTGGGTTATTTATAAAATATAAATTTTTGGCAAGGAAATATTACTTTTTCGGTTTAAAATAAAATATTTTCTTATTTATTTATTTTTTCAATTTTGAGAAGAATGAAAGTGGTCTAAGTCCGTACATCCTCTGAAAGTAGTGATTGCCTTAGAGGTACCAACGCTGTCCGTTTTTTTATAACAGTCCGATATAGTAGTAGGATATTCTAAGAAAAAATTTTGCGTTTCGGTGGAAAAATATTTTTCAATTGACTCAAGCATAAAGCATTGCATATCTCAAAACGGATAAAGTGTGACTTAGACCACTATCTTGCTAACTGACACATGTATAGTAGGATGAGTCACGTAAATAAATTGCAGCGGTCAACCCCAGAAATGAAGATTGGATTGTTTAATGATTATCTACAAAATATTTCGTCACTGGGTCAAGTCATCTGTGAGCTAAACGCTCCTGAAAACACCTCTCAAAATTACGTTTTTCTATGTTGCATTTTTGTCCATTTTTTCAGAAATCATAGACCCTTGGAAGCACTTTAAATAAAATTTTGTAGTCTAGTCTTAGAATAACTCAATGGTAGAATTATTGTGCGTTTATAGTAATTTTTGTGGATTTTCACAGTGACTACTTAAAAAATTTTGAGAAAAAATGCAACACAAAAAAATACACCGGAAAACATGTTTTTAGGGTTATTTTTAGGAGCGTTTAGCTCACAGATGGCTTGATCTAGGAACGAAATATTTTGCAAATCATTACTAATCAATCCAAGCCTTATTTTCGTGGGGTGACTGGAACTTGTTTTTCCATTTGTATGGACGTCGACCCAGCCTAATATATAGTACACATACAAAAATTGTTCCCGATATCACTTTTTCTGCGACTTCAATTGTAATGGGGTAGAAAGCGGAGGGTTCATATAGACGCCCCCTTCCGACTTTAGCCTTTCCTCACTTGTTTATGTCAGGAGCAGTAGCTGATACATACGCGGTAGCCTGCCACACTATTGAGTTTACTAAACAAACAAGTTTCACTCCATCTTATAAGGCCATTCGTAGCCTGCCGAAATTAATATATCTCCCTAAGAGATGCGAGACAGTCTTGGGATGCTCGTAAATTTAGAATCATCAAATACTGATTATCTGAAATCTGAAAGCTTCCTTAAAAATTCAAAAAAGTCACACATCTATGTTAAATATTACATTATAAAGAGTGATTTTTTTGAGGTTAGGATTTTCATGCATTAGTATTTGACAGATCACGTGGGATTTCAGACATGGTGTCAAAGAGAAAGATGCTCAGTATGCTTTGACATTTCATCATGAATCGTCTTACAAACGAACAACGCTTGCAAATTATTGAATTTTATTATCAAAATGCGTGCTCTGTTAAGAAAGTTCATTGCGCGCTTCCATTTTATGGTCAGTTTAATCGACCCACTGAAGCGGCTATTCGGGCTATTGTGACTAAATTTCGCACCAAATTTACATTGTTGGACATTAAACCACCAACACGCTTACGTAGAGTGCGAACTGAAGAAAATATCGCAGCTGTATCGGCCAGTGTTAATGATGACCACCAATTTTCGATTCGTCGCCGTTCGCACCAATTGGGTCTCTGTTACTCAAAAACGTGGAAATGCCAAAATTGGACTAAGCGGATGGACCACCTAAGACGCAGCCGCGGTCAACATTTAAATGAAATTATCTTCAAAAAGTAAATGTCATGGACCAATCTAACGTTTCAAATAAAGAACCGATGAGATTTTGCAAATTTTATGCGTTTTTTTTAAAAAAAAAGTTATCAAGCTCTTAAAAAATCACCCTTTATATATTGAAAAGAGATGAGAGATGAGAAAATTTCAAATATTTTCACTACATCACCTTGGCATATAACCAGACTTACCCAGCAAAAACTCGGTAATGCCCCCTCATTATTATTTACATTACCTAGTAATGACAGCCCATTACGCCCTGCATTATTTTGAAGTATGAAATAATGGATTCCTTATAATGGTATAAAAAAGTAGTTATTGGTAAGAACACTTCCATGTTTTGCTGCACATAGAGTTGTGTGTAGCTTTGTCATCCCGCCATTTCGATGTTGCCGCGACCGTCACTCGTAGATATTTTCGATTAATGAAGAAAATTTAGTTGCTTCTTGTCAATCGAAGTGTGCACATGTTACGTGGAATGCGAGTTATTTCTTTGCAGAATCATAAAGTTAACTGGTAGAACAATATTGGAATTTAAAAAAAATGTTTTATTTTATTGCTAAAATAGTATTATAATACTATCTTAACAACACAACAGTAACAATAAGAAGAATGGATAATACATTTTCCATTCTTCTTATTGTTCCGTACCTTTTACGACAACAAAACTGTATTTTCTGTGTATACGTTCGCTTGCCGAGATGCGGTTGTTCATCATACAAATTTTGAAATATAATGAAGTTGCAATAACTTGAAGTTGCGAGAAATGTTTTGCTGTGTTTGTTCAAATCACCAACCACAACAACGTCAACCAACATACTTACCAACCAGTACTTATATGTTAAATTTTTGTAAGCGTGCGTGGAAGTACTTATTTCTAAACTTTTTGTAAGCGTGCGTTGAAGTACTTATTTCTCAAGTTTTTGTAAGCGTGCATGGAAGTACTTATTTCTCAACTTTTTGTAAGCGTGCGTGGAAGTACTTATTTCTAAACCTTTTGTAAGCGTGCGTTGAAGTACTTATTTCTCAAGTTTTTGTAAGCGTGCATGGAAGTACTTATTTCTCAACTTTTTGTAAGCGTGCGTGGAAGTACTTATTTCTCAACTTTTTGTAAGCGCACGTGGAAGTACTTATTTCTCAACTTTTTGTAAGCGTCCGTGGAAGTACTTATTTTTTTTACAATCCCTTTAAAAAATAGTTAGAAACGGATCCGAAAAATAAGTAGTGAAGGTTTTTGGTTTCGCCTTATTCCCCACATTACTTGGTAATGAGAGTTTTTGCTGGGTAGATTCCATTTCAAATTTCTATGGTTCTTTTTTGAGAAAATTTCGTAGTTGCTTAAATATTAATAAATATTTCTAATCGTGTGTATTTTCTTTTCTCGCCACAGGGACGTCCCGGCATGACTGGACCCAAAGGTGACATGGGACCTAAAGGACCAAAGGGCGATACAGGCGGCCGCGAAGGGGTAAGTAACGACTTGATATAGAAGAAGAAGAAGCAACAAAATTGTACTTGTTCTTATACTACTTATATACACTTGACGTCAGCAAAAAGCCATGACACTCGAGCGATCACAAAACAATCCATTACCATGACAAATATTTGTCATTACTTAAAGAATTTACGGAATTTTTGCACAATCGAAAAACAAAACACAACAAGACAAGCTTTCCTTTCCCACTGGTGGATGGGATGAGGGACGTAGGGGGTGTGGAACGTAGGTGAGGGTTAACTGACAGTAAATTGAAGAAATACAAAAACGGCAAAATATGCTCAATTGAGATTTGTTTAGCTTAATTCGGGCGTAATGAATGACAACTCTTCAGAACAACGAGACTGCCAGGCAAAAGCAAGAAAAACATAAACAACACAACGAATGGAATGGAATAGAATATAATGGTTGGAATAGGAGCGAGCTGAAAGCATTTTCATAAAATGTATTTTCGTCAACGGCAGATATGTCATCAGGAAAATTGTCAAAACCCTGAAATGGAAATACTTAACAAGCAACCGCCTCCCTGTCAGGTACCTACACAGCACGGCACAACACACAGCTTCACTTCACTTGTCCACCTTCCACCAGCACCACCACCACCACCACTACCTGCAGCAGCTATCAAAAACACTCATTCATACTCGTCATAAATACTCTGGCGTATCTCAACCAAAGCCAAGCCGAAGTAGAAGCATGGCGTAGTTTAACTCACAACAACGACAACAACCCAAAGCAACAAAAACACACACATTCTTATGTTAACCTAAATTTTGACAAACTACAGCAGGAGGAGGAATGATGATTTCCTTGGCGATGGTGGAGTCTAGAAATGGGTTGGCTGGTTGGTTGGCTGCATGTTTGGAAATGCCTTTTTTAAAACCATTAAATTCAGCAGGTAAAACTGACACAACGAATGAATGAATGAACGAAAAAAAAATGGAAATAAAAATGGTTATGGTAGAGAACTGCTGCTGCAAAAAGGAACAAGAAACGTGCATACAAAATTGCCCAAGATGAGAGCAACAAATCGTCGTCATCTTAGCGGGGGTGCAGGGCCAGGAAACAAAATTGAAACTCACAGAGAAAATTGCCACTTAAAAAACAACAACTTTGTAGTTCGGGGCGGACAGGGATAAAGGCAGCATAGCACAGCTCAGCCCATCACGCTTCGGCTGGGTTGAGGCATTGCAAATTGAAATGAAAATGAAATTATTTTCGAGTTTATTCATTCATTCGTTCATTTTCCTATTTCGTGTTTTTCTTTTGCTTTTTTCCGACTAGGAAAAAGTTCACATGAAAAACTTGTTTTCATAGTCAAACTGTAGTTAGCGTTTTTCTGTTGCTTCCGCTTCCTCCTCCTTCACCACCACCCAAAAAAAATACGTGGGAGTTGCTAATTTTGTGTAAATAGACACACTTCCCTCAGCTAAATGTTTTATGTGTAATTTGAATGGAGTTTTTTTTTGTTGGAATGATTTGACATATGCACTAAATAGTTGAATTGAGTTCAAATCTCCATATATGTAACTAAATATATATTTAGTGGAAAACTATACCAAAAATTTCTACAACGATGTTGACAAAAATATCCATACCGTGAAGAATAATAAACGCAGCTACATATCACATTATATTTGGAACTTATGCTCAAATCAGTATGTTCAAGAGGAATTCTATAATAAATCGAGGAGAAAATTTTCGATGACAAAATTAAAACTTTCTGTATAAACACCAACATTTGTACTGTAAACACTCTGGAATTTTTAGAATTTCTGAAAAGTTTCAGCCAAAATATAGAAATGCTTATGAGTTATTCAACGTCAACGATTTTTGATCTCGATAGCTGCGATTGTTTTGAAAGATTGTGTGTGTTCTCATACAAATATTGTACACGTAATTTTTTTCACGAGTTATGATCGAGGTCAAAAATCTAGCGAAAAATATAAATTTTCAAAACGCTGCTAAAATACGTAAAAAAATTGCCCAAAATGATGAGGGTTAATATAAAAAGGTAGAAAAATAAATTATGAAGTACATATAAACTAGATAAAGACCATTCTGAAAAATCTTTTTTATTTGTCGAGAATCCCATCGACCACACGTGAGAGTGATTTTGACGAGATATAAAAAATGAACGTTATTCGTTCATTGAGTTGTAGTTCTCATTCGATTGGATCAATCAGATTTTTGGATACCAAATTAAATGCACAAAAATTCTGATCAGCATCTGGTTCGAATCTGAATTTCATCATATATATGTGCCAGTTAGTATGATAGTGGTCTAATTCCCACTTTATCCATTTTGTGATATGCAATGGTTTATGTTTGAATCAATTGAAAATATTTTTCCACCGAAGCACAAATTTCTTAGCAAATCGTACTAATATATCGAAATATTTTATTTTAATTCGAAAATGTAATAATTCCTTAGCAAAAATGAAAGAAAGCCGAAAATATTTGATTTCAAGAAAATTAAAAAAAAATAAATTTTATCATTTATAGGTTGTTAGTCTAGAAACCTTATATTGAAATTATTATTTACTTTTTACTACTATTCAAATTATCCGAATCTTCTAAAGATTTGATATTTGACTTAGACCACTTTCAAACTAACACTAAAGACAATTTTGGTGTGAATAAAATGAGAAATTTCATTGTAACGGTACATTTTTTATAAATGTCAACGTTCTTAAATTAGAGATATAATCAAAGTAAAGAGGAAAATTAGCATATCACATTTTTTTTTAATTTTGGTCTTAGACCACTATAATACTAACAAATATACTTACTATGCAATTTGATTTCTATACTATAATCCCAACTTTGTTTTAATATTTCCATTGACTACAAAGATGGGACAAAAGTAATCTGCTTATGAAATTTGTTTTTCTTTAAAAAACACAGCAAAGCGGTTATTTTTCCCCACCTTATAAAATATGAACAGTTTCAACTTATTTCGAGTTCCACAATTTAAATGTTTTGAAGAGATTTAAAATGCATTTACTCCTAAATATGGACCTAATATGATTTTTTTCATTTTCTTGATGTATACAGATACAATTATAAAAATGTAATTTGTAGGCAAACTACTTGTCGTTTCTATTCGGAACATAGGATGGAGACTGAAATTCCATCTGTGTTAGTCGTCTTAATTTAGGCCACGATCCAATACGTCGGCTTTCGAATTGTATAGACCTCCTCCATGTTGTCCGTGGTCTACCGTAACGACGAGTTCCTTCGGCATTCCATTCAAATGCCATCATAGTTAGATATGTGTCTTCCTTTCGTTATGTGTGACCAATCCATCGCCATTTTCTCCTCTTAGTTTCGATATTGATGGTTGCTGTCTATTTAAGTGACAAAAGATCTGCGTTTGATAGGATCCTTGGATAGATAATATGCAAGCAAGCTTTTTTTAGATAATTACCTGAAGTTTCTGGCAGTTAGAGTTTGTCACCTTACATGTTTCGCATTCAAATAGAAGAATGAAATGAATGCTAGTTTCGAATATTCCTTTTTGCTCGTCTACTTATGTTTCGTGATAATGCTGTGATGCGGATATCTAGCTTTCGTATCCGGTGTGTAGCACATCTGTACATCCTTGATCATTTGGTATGATGTTGCCGATATATTGAAATAATTATTATGGACAATTGTTCGATTAGTCGGTTATTCAAATAACGCTGATAATCATAAATATTGATTGAGAAAAATTTGAACACAAAAACCAATAAATAGACGCATATTCAGTGTTCGTTATTTTTAATAAAGCCTTCTGAGAAATTGTATTTGAAGAATTTTTGCCAAAACCCCACCACATTGCGTGCAACAATTCGCAATTGCCACATTTGCCAAATCGTAACCACTTTATTGCTCTCCACTGTACGCTTAAATTCATTTGCATAATAATATTAGTTGAGTGTATGGTGGTTAGGTATAGCTCAAAAATTGAAACAAACTACACATATAACACTTACCGCTAACAAAAGTGTGCTCATTTAGACAAAGTTTACAGAAAGATTTCCGGCAGACCAAATCACAACCGCAACAAATGTGTAGTTCCACTCCACACCACTCCACCCCTCTCCATCTGGACGTCTTTATTGTTGGCCATAATTTGTGATTTTGTTTTTCTGTTGCAACATGCCCCAAAACACCTTCTTCCAGCCAAAACTATTCGCACACACACACAAACACACAATGGCAACAATGCCAGTGCACAAAACATACTCGTATCTCGTTAATACACCCAAATGTAAGGTTGGCTGCGGTTTGATAGTTGTCGGTGTACAATGTGTAAATGGGCGTGTGTGTGTGTGTGGCTAAATGTGAGAGTGTGTGTTTGCGGGTAAGACTTTAACGACTAATAAAGCCTCTTGTTATACCGCAACAACAGTCAGCGTGAGTGAGAGTCATGACAGCAGCAGTGTCAGTTTGAATGTGGCGGCGCTACTACTTTGAATGACTTTTCTTGACTACTTTAGAGACTCATTACGCCAAATACGAGAACATGAATGGATGGATGAGTGGCTGTATGGAGTGCGAGTGTGGAGCATGTACTTCTTTAATAACGCCAGCACACAGTGGCTCCAAACAATGTATAGAAAGAGTTATGATAATCAACTGTAAATGTTGTGGAAATCGCTTTTAAAATTCAAGAAAAATAAGAATAGGTTTTTGAATTTATAAAGGAAACAATATATATTTATAATGTAAATAATATAAAATTATAAAATATACATTTATAAAAATGAATTTAATTTGAAAACACATTTTTTCTTCACAATCAAAAATTTTAAAAATAATATATTTAATTTTTATGAACTAATGCTTTCTTCGATTCCTTATATTAATCGCGTTTTATTGGCAACTTGTTTGTTACTCGTTTAATTGCTTTAAGTCCACTAACAAGCGAGTTGCCAATAAAACACGACTATTTTTTTTCTTTATTTAACTATGAAAAAAATACAAACGAAAAAACTAAAACAAATGAGCGTTGGCACGGCAGAAGTATTGCTGGGTAACTATACCTGCATATACACATACTTACATATGCAACGCAATGAGATACTTTTAAGATGGCATGTGTACTTTAGTACTTGGTGCAATTTTTTTAAACGCAAATTTGGCAAGTGAGTTGTGCTTCTCGTTCGTTTGTGAGAATCATCTCCTTATAGAGGCCGGGTTTGATGTTGAAAAGTCGCTGCGAATCCTCTTGAAAAGACTTTTAACATGGCCGAAATCATGATCGTGGTAGTCTGCAGCCAAGTAATAAATGTCACCATGCCATTTGTAAATAAATTTGCATTCTATTAAATATAGATGCAAAATGGTCTTGAGCCAGGACAATATCCCAGTTCAAATTAAATATTGATTATAGACAAAAAATACAAACGAAAAAAAATAAAAAAATACTTTCATAATTTAATTTATAGAAAAAATAGAATTTATCTATCTGTTTGGCGTAATAAAACATGCCTATTGTCATTTTATTCCCGTATTTAAGTCAGACTCAATGAATATTCACATCTCCAGCCAATAGTTTAGTTTACATTCCATTGAATTTCCCCACGTTTGCAACCACTGTGCACAAATATAACAATTGTCGAAATCGCATCCAAAATTCATGAAATATGTAAATTTGATAGAAAACAGAGGTTTTAAATCATAAATTGTTTATTGATTTATAAAATAAACAATAGTCGCGTTTTATGTTTAATTGGTTTAATTCCATTAACAAGCAAGATGCCAATATAACAAGAAATCGGAAGAGTACTTAGCTCATAAAAAAGTAAATATATTATTTTTTAATTTTTTATTGTGAAGAAAAACATATGCTTTCGAATTAAATTCATTTTTATAAATTTATTTTTTTATAATTTATAATATTATTACTATACCCTACACCATAGGGTTTGTTTGAAACACCAAAAAGGAGGCGAGATAGTCCCACCGATCGACATAGAATCACTCTTTGAATCGATTTAACCATGTCCGTCTGTCCATCTATTCTTGTAATCACGACATAGGTCGCAATTATAGTCCAATTCTAACGAAACTTTTAATTTAATTTAATAGATTTAGGCATAGCTCACATACAAGTGTTGCTCCTTATTTGACTTTTTCTGCTCTATAAGCCACATAATTGAATTTTGCACAACGCCATATATCTAAATTGGAAACATCATCTAAGTTAGAAATGGGTCAAATCGGTTCAGATTTAGATATTGTCACCATACAAATTTCGCTCCACATTTGACATTTTCCGGCATAGAAACCGTAAATTTAAACAGATTTGGTTGCACCTTACAGTGCAACTAGAAACATTTCTTGTGAAAATGGTTCAAATCGGCTCAGATTTATATATAGCTCCCATACATACATATATTCACACTAGAAACATATATGGATAAAAATGGATGAGATCTGTTCATATTTATATATAGCTTCCATACACTATTTGTTCACATTTTCACCGAATTGAAATGTAGTGGAGTAGAAAGTGTAGGGTATCATATAGTCGGCCTCGACCGACTTTAACATTTCCTTGTTTTTTATAAAAAAAATATTTTTTCTAAATGTAATATAAAAAAATCTTTCATAAATGTAATTTATGGATCATTTTTATGAAATTATTGATTTATTTTTTAATTTTATTATTTTTTAATAAAAAAATATTTTCTCTTTATGTAATTTTATCATTTTTATGAATTTATTGTTTTATTTTTTAATTTTATTATTTTTTAATAAAAAAAATATTTTATTTATTTTTGTAAGAACCCATGAACATGACTGTGTTACTGAACTTACTCCAGCATTTTTAGGGTGAGCTTTTCATGATTATGTAGAACTTCGTATTTTACTTAATTTTTACAAAATCATGAAACTGAGTCAACCTGTAATCTTGGTTAATGAATTTTTCTTTTATAAATTCAACACGTAATATCCAAATCAATATCCCACTGATACATCTTTCTGTGTATGAACAGTCCTTTTTAGTTAGAGTCTGTCGTTGTTGGAACTATCTACCAAATTTATTCTACTTACAAGAAAAAACTTACTGATTACTTCAATGGTTCTTCGCTATAAATCCTGTTTTGTCGCAACTAATTCCTCTTCTTTCTTTTGGTGTTCTTATTGCTATAGGATCCTATTTATTTGTTCCAATTTTGTATTTTGAGCAACGTCCGTATGGCTGGGGAGCCATTTAATCATATATTTTTTGTATATAATTTATTTTATGAATCTGCTAATTATAATGTAATTATAATTATAATTCCCGTATTTAAATGAGATTCACAGAATATTTACATTTCGAGCCAACTTTCCCACGTTTGCGTCCACTGTGCACCCTCTCATCAAACGACACATTTAGTACGTCCTAACTGCATTGACGTTTTTGCTGTGTGTGTGCTCGTCCTTTCGTTGTTATTGTAGCTCACAAAATATTATTGTCTCACATATGTACGCTGGTTGTCCCCCAGCTTTTTTTTTGGTTCCGGTTCCATTCATTTGCTGCGATTATAATGATGACGATGGCGAAGTCGATGGTTGGTTATGGTGACGCTGACGTTGGCTTTTGGATAGATATAGCCAATGTTGCTGTTACTCTTTGTTTAGGTCATGTCTTGTACATTTATGTTAGTTAAGCTGGGTAAAGCGTATCCAGTGTTCGTACGGACTTTAAGCGTTCGACTAAGTACAAATGAAACTCATTACGGTCGTACCCTCTCGCATAAAGTATGCAGCGAATGTGGTCGGAAAACTTGAGATCATAAATACTCGTTCCAACATTGTTGTTGTGTGCTGTGTATTGTTTGCACACAACTGCTAAGGAGCAGAGTCCTGTGTAATCCTTGTGAAGTAATAAGGAACGTACGTATGTTGAGAAAGAAAGGAGCAGAAGAAGAAGAAAAAACTAATCACAACCAGGGAAATAGGTTGGCTTAAGGCGAATCTGTTAAACCTGCTACCAACCAACCAGGAGGGGTGAATGCTGGACAAATGTAGAATCAACGAGGATACTTTCATCATCGGTCTATGCTCTAATAGAAAAATTGTCTGAATATTAGGGATCATGAGCGAAGACAATCTGAGAGCTTTCAATAGGGGGATATGCCAGAGTTTGGACTTATAATTTCGATTCTGGAATTAGAGAGCTTAGCTTGTTGCCCGTTACATCCCTATCACATGATTCAACATATGATTCCTTAAAAAAGTAACTTGGCTTTTCCCCCACATATATATGCGACTACCTTTCAACCGGAAATATTACCAACAATAACAAGTCCTTTACGCTAAACAACCCCATGTTATGTTGTCCTCGTCGTCGTCGTCACGGTATCCTTTTAAGGACTGGGATCAGTGCTAAAAAAGTACAGACAAAACGCATTATTTGTGTGTTCTTTCTACTTAGCTGAGGAGTTGTGTTCTTTTTTCCCCTCTGTTGTCCCATTTTCTTGAGAAGGACGACGCGTCAGTAAACTCTTAGGTGAAGTTAAAAGATTTCTATGCGCTAAAACTGTTTGTATTACCATAAATGGCTGTCACCCTTCATGCTGCTCTGGCCGGTCCTCATCCGTCTGCTAGTTCCCGCGTCAACCACTGTTGTCGCCGCCGTAATCTTAAAGTCACTGATAAAGTAATATTATAACACCATTCTCTCGAGTATAACGAGGTGTATTGTAAGGTTTTTAGTAAGTTGCTAACAATGGCAACGAGCACAACAACAGCAACAATAACAAAGTCGTCCTGTAGTCATAAAGTATACTTTTTATGTCATTCATATACGATGATACTTCACTACTACTTCAATTGCTGTTGCTGCTGCCACTGCTGCTGCTGCCTGCAACTTGTGCCACAACTGCTTATAAATTGCTCCCTTAGAGTTGTTGTTATGTGTCCGTTTCCTCATTTGACAACAATGATGGCAAGGCAGCAGGAAGTATGCCTTACGAATGGTATGGCGATGGAGACAACTAACGCAAAGCAAAGAAGCAACAACTACATTTTAATGATTTTTTACGATTATGGTACAACAACAACTACTACACAACGGCACTAGTAACATCAACAACAACATCATCTATTATTTGTGACTTTGTTTCTTGCACAGTTGACATTGCAGGCTGGCTGGCTGGCCGGGCAGGGAAGGTAGGCGAATGATCGAGCGGAGAACTGGCAAGGATTCTCGATTTCTCCCGAAGAGCCAAATATAGATTTGCATCTAAGCGAGAAAACTCACAATGCTGACATGATCTTGTGCTTATATCAAACAGGCCTGGCAGCGCCTAATTATTCGAAGCATGACCCATGCTGTTAAATCGGCTACTAAAATATGCATACTAGGGCGGTTCTATTTTTCGCAAAGAGAACAAACAAGTCATATGGACAGTCTTTGAGTGTTTGTGGCATTAATCTTAAAAATCCATGACTAGTACAGATCTACTGTATATAACATGTTTTTGTGCGGATTACATTCCCTGTATCAATAAACAAATCATTTAAGTGTTTGTGGCATTAATATGCCTACATATCACAAGTCGATTGTATGTCACATGTTCCCAGCAACGAATACAGTTTCGGGTGCTGATTAAGTTCTCCGTGACAATAAAGAAATCACAAGGGCAGGCAGTCTTTGAGTATTTGGTGGCAATAATCTTGAGAATCGTAATCTTATCACAGGCCAATTGTATGTCATATGTTCCCTACAACGTTTCTAGTGCACAATAAACAAATCATAAGGACATTCTTTGAATGTTTGTGGCATCATGAAAATGCGTGCTATTCACAGATCTACTGTATATCTCATGTTCCCGGAAAAGTTGAAAGTTTCCGTTGTGGATACCTTCGTAATATGAATAAACTTATCATAATGATATTCATTGAGTGTTTATGGCATTAATATTTAAAATGCAAGCTTATTACAGGACAATTGTATGTCGCAAGTTCCCGGCAAGGCTGATAGTTTCTGTTGTTCGTAGTGACAATAAATAAATAATAATGACAGTCTATGAGTGTTAGGTGGCATTGATATTGAAAATGCATGTTTATCACTGATCATTTGTCTATTCAGGCTTAACCCGTATAGGGAAAACCGGTCAGCTTTGGTAATGTGTCAGACAACAAAACATTAAAAAATAATTACAGGCTTCCCATCGATATGAAGTTCAACATGATTATCGCTTCGTTGTATTACCAAAACGATTTCGTTGGCGCACTTTTAATGAGAAGTTTGTTTTTGCAACGCAGCCTCTCAAAAATTTTCATAATTATAAAGAAAATTTCCTCGTATCAATGAAATCTTTTCGTTGGTTCACTTTAATACAATGATTAATTTTCTATGAACCCATATGGCCTTCGTGCCTCTTAGACAATGTCCCGATGAAACTCAAATCAACTTGGATAGTTCAATTCTATCAAGTAATAGAAGGCTTCTTCCTTCACCATACCGCCTTATCTTGTCCTGCTTATCAGCTGTTTGTCCTGGCAATCGATAGATGTTTAATGAGCTCGTTCATAGTCTGGTTAGATCGTATCTTAAAATAAGATGCTCTGACATCCTCTGAAGAAGTTCGACTGTTCTTCAATTTAGGTCATCTTAGTTTTTCGAACTACTCCAAAAGTTCTCCTACTCCAAAAGTCCTGACCAAATCATCGGTCAGTAGATATCGGATAGTGTATGACTTGAACGTGGATAGTTCAAATCTGTCAATGAAGAGACGGTATTTCGACCATATCACGGCAAGCTTTACTACATTGTACTTATATAGCCTATCCATTTGCTGTGAGGTTGTTAATAGTCCGGTCAACTCGTTTCCTAAGTGAAATAATTTGACATCTCCCCTGGAGAAGTTCGCGGTAGTCTTCGACTGTTCTTCAGTTTAGGTTTTCTATGTCAATAGATCTGTGGTCATCCTATTTTTTCGAATAGGCTCTTTTAGGGTAACCACTCCGAAAGTCCTCCTATGCCCGTTCATAGTCTGGCGAGATCGTATCCCACATGGAGATGTTTTGACATCCACTGAAGAAGTTGGCAATATCCTTGGACTGTTCTTCAATTTAGAGTTTCCGAATTAATAGATAAGTTTTCTGAAAGTTCTCCTATAACAATAATGTCGGTCTGTATATATCGGATAGTGTACGACTTGAACGTGAATAGTTCAAATCTGTCAAGTAAGAGAGGTATTTCGACCTTATCATCACAAGCTTAGCTGCATTGTACTTATTTTGGCGTGTTAATCTGATGTCCTTGCATATCAATAGATATTCCGCGAGATCGTTGATAGTCTGCTGATATATTTTCTCAAAATGAGATGCTGGAGAAGTTCGGGGTAGTCTTCGACTGTTCTTCTATTTAGGGATTCTAAGTCAATAGATCTGTGATTATCCTAATTTTTCAAATAGACTCTTTTAAGGTATGCACTTCGAAAGTTCTCCTATACCCGTTTATATTCTGATGGGATCGTATCCCAAATGGATATGCTTTGACATCCACTGATGAATTTGACAGTAGCCTTTGACTGTCTTCAATTTTGGATTTCAAGGTAATTTGGTACCCTACTTGCCCGAATAGATTCTCGTGGTATAACCACTCTGAAAGTTTTCTTGTACCCGAAACTTTGACATTGGTTATTGCAAATGTCAAAGTTTCTAGGATTCATTAGATTGCTGTTTGCAATATAATTCATACTCAACCGTATCATGAAGTTCGGAGCCATTTGTAATGGACTTCAAATTCCGATTTATACCAGAGATTCTCTCCTTTCGCTCATCCAGTTCTTGTCGAAGGCAGATTTAGTCCGCTTTCGGGGCGATAAATCCGCATATGACTTCTTTACTACCCTTTCGCTCAGCCAAATCATAGATGTATATTAGCGTCTATCGATATTTTTCGTACAATGCGTCAGACAGGGATTAGTTCGCTTTAGAGACGAGAAATCCTCATACGACCTAGGTCTTGTTAGTCTAAATAATCTAATTATCACTCTGATTCCGTCTGTCTGCTGTCGAAATCTGAACCTACATTATTTTCCGGATGTTTCTCCTATATTCGATATTCCGAAGCGGGCCATTTTCTATTATCTTTTCATTTAAGTAGGAAATCGAATACTAAGTTAAAAGTGACCTTAGTTGAAGGTGGATAATGATGTTTTTTGGTGAAGTTTTACTAAGTTTAAACCAAAAATTGTGTTTTTAGGCAAACCTAATACAGTACTACACCAACATCTATTTGTATCTATCTCTACATCTATCTATCTATTTTTGCGGCTGAAGGTCCCCATATGTTTAAGACACACTACCGCTTCCGTTGTCCCAGTTCGATTTAAAATATGTTTTTTTTTCTCTCTCTTTCATTCAAGTGTAACTTTGCTGCAACATTTCTTCCATATGTCCCCTTAGTAAATCTCATAAGGTCTCTGTCCGATTATAACACACACATACATTTTTGTCCAATCGCTCAGACCATCTGTCCCACCTCGTTCTACTTCTCCCGCACCACAGTTGTGGCCATCTATCCGCAAAAATAAACGCAAATGAATTGGCAAAATCATACATTACATATGTGCCTGATTGCGGAATGAAATTTAAACTCAATTCCTTTGTGAGTCCTCCGAGTGACCCTCTTTTGTGTGTGTGTGTGTGTGTGTGTGCCAAACGTGTATCCTTCCATGTCGCATTTGCGATTATGAGAGGAGTAACTGGTTGGCTGGCGGGCTGTATGAGTGTTTTCCGGTTCTTACTTGGCTTGGCTACGGTTCGTTTAATATTGTTGTAGGTTGTTTGCTGCTCTTGTTGTTATTATTACAAACCAGAGTTGACTTCAGAATTGTATAGTGTCTCCGGTGTTTTGTTGGGGGGGCAAAAAACCTCTCCGTTCGCCTAACAAGTAATATGTCTATTCAAGTTTCCCGCTTTGGTCGGTGCAGAGTCGACAACGTTTGGTTTGTTTATTTCCTTGTCTGTTGACATTACACTGTGAAACATTAGGGTAGGGTAAAGCAACAATTTTTAAATTCCATAAAAGACAGGGCAATGTTAGAATTTTATTAAACAAGAGATATCAAGGAATTTTTTGTTCATATGACTGGGTAGTGCTGATCAGGCTGACTTCATAACCCTACCCGACAGTCCATATTACACATGATATACGGATGATATACGTCTGAAATTAAATTAATTAATTGGCCTTTTTCATTTTTCATTTCCTCATCCAAAAACAAAATTTCAAAAATTATTTTTAATACTTATTCGCACCCTATGATATTGCTGTAAATGTCAAATTAAAGAAGGGAATATGTGCTAAAAACACTTCAAATTGTTAGCTTATGTCTGCATTAGTTTAGCATTAACAACCATTTCAATTTTTCACTCTAAAAAAATATGAATAAATTAAATAAATTAAGTAAACCAGAAATTAATTTAGATAGAAATTTAAAGTATTTTTAATCGATTTTCCCCTCTTTAATGTGGTACTAATAACGTTATCACAGGTTCTGAATAATTATTTAAAATAATTCTTGAAAAATTTAATCCTTTGGATTTTTGTAGTCCAGGGTGAGGAAGTGATAACTAAAAACGACAAATACTCAATTTTTTCTATAGTTTCATTGTCCATTTTTTAAATTAATATACCCTTGAGAGCACTTAAATACAAATTTGTATTCTTGTCTTAGAATAACTCATTGGTCGCATTATTGGACGTTTTTATTGATTTTTTTGTGGTTTTTCAAGATGACAGCTAAAAACTCATATTTCTTGGAAACATTTTATAAGAGTTGTTATTAGAAATAAATAGAAGGGATAAATACCTTTCGAATGATACCTAAATGCTGAATATCGGACGTCACTGACTGCTTGTTTGTAAAATAATTTAATACAGGTGATGGATTTTCAGAGCCACACATTTCAAACTCTTTTTACAAAAATGAGCACTGGGGCGTCAATTAGATTCCGATGTTCATCATTTAGGCATCATTGGAAAGGTATTGACTAGCGCTATTTATTTTTTTGTAAAATACTACCACCAGTTGTCACTATGAAAAAACACAAAAAATTAATATAAATGTTCAATAATTCGACCAATAAGTTACTCTAAGACAAGAATCAAAATATACATTAAAAGTGCTTTCAAGGGTCTATTATTTCAGAAAAGAAATTTGACAAAAATTCAGCAAAAAAATTACACTGGAAATACATGACTTTTACGGGTATTTTCAGGAGCGTTTAGCTCACAAACGGCTTGATCTTGGCGCGAAATATTTTGCAAATCATCATTAAACAATTCAAACTTTATTTTCGTGGGGTGACTGGAAATTGGTTTTCCATTTGTATGGACTGCGACCCAGCCTAATATATATGGGTGGGTATCCGTCTGCTAGTTAACAATCATATTTACGATGTGACACATAAAAATGACAGGAAGAGGAAAAACTGTGCTGCTCTGAATGTATTTGTTTTTGATTTAGAACCCAGCAAAAGTGTTTAATTTATACGAGCGAGGAAAGCCCCACTACATCCCCATCCCCCATCCCCCTTCCCAGTCGTTCACAGCCCACTATTACTCCTTTACAGGCATCTGCGAACAACAGCATCGTCATGAAACATCTTATAATTTTGTCGTACCCATTGTCGTCCTCATTGTCGACTTGGTTGTCCTCCACCTCATAATAATAATCGCCGTCGTCGTTGTAGTCGTCGTGATCGTCATTGGCAAAGTTTTAGGTTAGTTAAGGCCGTTATGGTTTGCCGTTTTGCAACTAATTGACAATAATGTGTAATTGTGCCACTTTCGGTTGAGACTGCTATTGTCGTTTGGGGATTAACCGAACAATTATTTAATAATTTCCTACAAAACCAGTCTATACAACAACGTTAAACGCTGTGAACGCTGCTCCAGCCGAAATATTGTCCTCCTGCGTGGTTGTTGAACACTTGTCCAGACACACACACAGAAACACCCAGACACATACACTACATTCACATTTTATGTTCTTGAAATGTTGAACAAATTTACGAACGACACACTCCCTTGGCGAACTGTGCACATTCCCTTAAGATATTTATGTTTGCATGGAATAATAGTGACTGGCACAAATGTTTAATTGTGATTTTCTTTTATCTTCCGTTTATTTGTTTTGCAACAGCCTAAAGGTGACAAAGGTGATCGAGGTTTGGATGGTCGTGATGGCAAGCCAGGACCACCTGGTTTACCCGCCGCCTCTGGAGAGGGTGTACAGTACGTGCCTATGCCAGGACCAGCCGGGCCACCCGGTCCACCAGGCCCACCCGGTATGCCGGGCCTTTCGATATCGGGACCCAAAGGAGAACCTGGCATGGAAGCCAGAAGCGGCTACTATGGTGACGCTTCGTATTATGGCAGACCAGGTGAGTGTGTTGGAAAATCTGTGAAGAGTTCTCTGAACAGAACAGCGAGAGATAGGTGATATATGTTGTTGACATTGATTTGTGGTGGCGGTTTTGTTACAAGTACGGTGTGGAATTTCTAAAGAAATTACAAAAGAATTCACAAAGAGTGTTACAAATAGAAAAATTAAATTAAGAGGACCTTATTGTGTAGTAGCTTTAAATGTTCGCTTTGTTAAAAACAATTAATGGAATTGGCAAATAAAGCATATACGTATTATTGATAATTATTTTTAATATTTTTAGTTTTTTCTGTTTAACTTTTTCTTAGTGAAATTAGCAAAATAATTCTAAATATTAGGTTAGTTTAGTCAAAAATTAAAAGTTGAGGCAAGAGTATGGTATTCGGGCCCTAAAATCTGATAATATTTTTGGAAGGAAGGCCTCAAAGTATGAACAATTTTTTATCGATATTTCATTTAGTTATCGACTTATCGGACGTTTCAGTTTGGAAAAATCACAAAAACCGTCGAATTTGGCGATTTTTTATTTAATTTATCATTTGAATGAAAAAACGAACAAATTTAATGCAATTTTCGATAACTATCGAGGAATCGAAACCAAAAATATGAAAAATCAAAAAATACTTTTTTTTTGTAAAATGAGGCCAAAACAAAAAAACGAAAAAATATTTTTTTTTGATAATAATTAAATATTGTTTTATAGTTATTAAAACAGAATTTTAATTAAAAAATTGATTTTTATTCTTTTATTTTATTTATCAATTGAATGAAAAAAATCGAACAAATTGGAAAGCAATTTTCGATAACTTTCGGGTTATCGAAACCTAAACTATCGGAAAAATATTTTTTTTTTTCGAATTTGGCGATTTTTTATTTAATTTATCATTTGAATGAAAAAAAAACGAAAAAATTGGAATGCAATTTTCGATAACTATCGAGTAATCGAAACCAAAAATATGAAAAAACAAAAAATATTTTGTTTGTAAAATGAGGTCAAAACAAAAAAAAACGAAAAAATATTTTTTTTTGATAAAAATTAAATATTGTTTTATAGTTATTGAAACAGAATTTTAATTAAAAAATTGATTTTTATTCTTTTATTTTATTTATCAATTGAATGAAAAAAAACGAACAAATTGGAAATCAATTTTCGGTAACTTTCGGGTAATCGAAACCAAAAATATGAAAAATCAAAAAATACGTTTCTTGTAAAATGAGGTCAAAACAAAAAAACATTTTTTTGGAAAAAATTAAATATTTTTTTATAGTTATTGAAACAGAATTTGGCAATTAAAAATCGATTTTTTATTCTTTTATTTTATTTATCAATTGAATGAAAAAAAACGAACAAATTGGAAAGCAATTTTCGATACCTTTCGGGTAATCGAAACCTAAACTATCGGAAAAATATTTTTTTTCGATAAAAATAAAATATTTTTTATAGTTATTGAAACATCGATTTGGGAATTTAAAAAAATCGATTTTTATTCTTTTATTTTATTTATCATTTGAATGAAAAAAAAAACGAAAAAATTGAAATGCAATTTTCGATAACTATCGAGTAATCGAAACCAAAAATATGAAAAATCAAAAAATATTTTTTTGTAAAATGAGGTCGAAACAAAAAACAAAAAAATATATTTTTTTTCGATAAAAATAAAATATTTTTTTATAGTTATTGAATCATCGAATTTGGTAATTAAAAATCGATTTTTTATTCTTTTATTTTATTTATTAATTGGTTTAAAAAAATGAACAAATTGGAAAACAATTTTCGATAACTTTCGGGTAATCGAAACCTAAACTATCGGAAAAATATTTTTTTTCGATAAAAATAAAATATTTTTTATAGTTATTGAAACATCGAATTTGGGAATTAAAAAAAACGATTTTTATTCTTTTATTTTATTTATCATTTGAATGGAAAAAAAGATAAATATTGAAGAAATTATTTTCTTTGAAGTGCATTTTATAATTATTGTTTATTGAATTGCTTTGTAATTTTTATTTTCGATAACTATGGAAGTTATCGATTACTAAGACAGTTATCGATAACTACTAAATTAAAAAATGATTTTTTTTCTTCTAATTTTCGATTTTAAACCCATTGGAACGAAATAAACCGTATTCCGATAACTCGATATCTAAGCGAAATGTTGATATCGCGCCTACCCCTTTTTCTTACTTTAAGGCTGTCGATTCAAAAATATTGCCATTTCTTGGGACCATTGCATTCCATATATGTCTAGGATACTCGCCGCTTAGCCTAAATTTGTCAAAATTTCGTAGATATGACTCTCTATTTCCTGCTCTAATACGTGGATTGTATGTATGAATATTAGTCTTCAAAAACTCCGAAAGAAAAATATCCAATGGTGTCAAAACACATGATACACCGTACGACAATTATTAAAAAAGTCGTTACACTTGAACCGGATGATATACGTATGAAATGATACGTAGGCAAAATGGAGTTACTTGGTGTTTTAATGTTTTTCTTTTCCTCATCCTGTTGTCTCATCACAGGACTACAAAGTTCCAAAGGATACACAATTTGTATATTCTTGTTAGCGCCCTATGATAATGGTATTAGTGTCAAATTAAAGAGGAGAATATCTATTAAAAATACTTTAAATGTCATTCTATATGTATTAGTTTAGCATTAACATCTATTTCATGTTAACCCTTAGTTTTTCCAATTTATTGATATCATGTTAATACTAAACTAGTACAGATGGAAGCTTAAAGCTTGAAGTTAAAGTATTTTTAGCACATATTCTCTTCTTTGATTTGGCATTTATACCCGTGTCTGTGTAGGGTACGAACATGTATTAAAAATAATTTTTGAAAAATTGTATCTTTTGGAAATTTGTAGTCCTTTTAAGGGACAACAGTATGAGAAAATGAACAACCAAATCGCCAATTAACTCTATATCACCTATAGTTTCTGATGTATATTATTTGGTTGAAGTGTAATATGGACTGTAGGACAGTGGTATCGGCGGCACTTTCTTATAATCAAACCGGATAATTACACTATCTAAAAATAAAACATGCAGTGAAAGAATGAATTCTTTCTCTAGCTGTGTAGCTAGTGGCTGGATCAAGTTGAAACCGTACGTCGTATCACATTTACTCGCTAAAATATGGATTGTATTGGGCAGCCCAAACGCACCAATCGGCGACTCTTTGTGGTTGCATTTGGTCCTAACGGTTGCTAGTGGATTTGCTGAACGTCAAATGCGACAAACTTTGACAATTAACGAAGCCGTCAATGTGACAATGAGTCCCACACTTGACAACAATTAATCTCTCAAATATGAAAAAATGTTGGGACAGGCTTACCATATCTCAGCTACTATGCAAATCGATGATAGATGTGGACAATTTCAACGGAATTGCGAAAAATAGCGTTTTTATTTCAGCAAATGTTGCCTTGGTAGTGGGTAATATTTGCAAAATGTTGCAGTTCTCTACTCTTCTTAGGAATAAGGCAAAGGAAAATTTTGTTCACATTTTTTCCAGAAAATATTGTAATATGAAACCACATCACAAGTCAATGTTAAACAATTGAAGAGTTAATATCTGAAATTATTAGAATTATTTTATGTTTAACATATCAAAACCCATATCGCTATTAACCACATTTTGTAACAACTAACTTACGATTATTTTTCATTTTCCCCCTTTTGTACTAATACCAAACAACTATGTTGACATCCTCATAACCAACTACACCTTCCACCACAAACAAAAACTATGTCCTAAACAAACTAAACTAAACAAATTAAACACAACCACACATCCAAAATATTCCAAACCAACACCCACAAATAATTTCACTTTAGATGAACTTAAAGCTTTGCGTGAACTACAAGATTTAAGAGATCGCCCGGATACCAGTTCGGGTAAAGATATTTTCCAGTTTTTTTCTTTTCGTCTATTTTTTTACATCATGTTCTCGTTCATTCTTCTGTTGGCTTTTTTATAATTTTTTGTTATATTAGTTTCCTGGGTTGTTTTTGTTGCTGCTGCTGTTGTTATAGTCGTTGTTGGTTTTCTCTAGTATTTGATTGCATTCCATAATATAGAAAATCCATAGAATTCAATACAATTTGTAATTTCTTTTCTTTGAATGTCCTCAATGCTGTCCTCTTCATTCACTACAACTCCTACCCACCTATCTACTACATTGTGTGTAGCACAGTGGATGGAATGACTTTGGTTTTGGAGAATTATTTTTTCAGGGGCTTAAAAGTAAATAACATTTAAGAGCCAGGGATAATGTGTTCGGCATCGTGAGAGACTTGATATGTAATTACGCATTACCTACTAAGGGAGTATTCATTAAAAAGGTCTTTGATTTCCAAAGAATACAGTTGTTATAATAATAATCTAATAGGAAAATAAATTATCCTACTGCTGCGGGACACAGAAATTTAATATGGATATCAAACGAAAGGGAAGAACAACTTTTAAAAATAATTTATATTCCATGATCCTATCCTATCCTATTAGTTTAACATTAACAACATTAACTGATCTGTTCTCCTTTTACAGTACTTTTAATTTCCAAAGGATACGGATGTTTTAATAATTTATTTTCGTACTTCGTACGTACAAATGTAAGAGAAGAGAATCTGTTAAAAATACTTTAAATTACACGATTCTATCTGTATTAGTGTAGCATTAACAACATTCGATCTTTTCTCCTTTTACAGTACTTTTAATTTCGTAAGAATACAGATGATTTAATAATTTATTTTCG
Organism: Polietes domitor; assembly: GCA_947397865.1. NCBI lineage: Eukaryota > Metazoa > Arthropoda > Insecta > Diptera > Muscidae > Polietes > Polietes domitor. The sequence goes on from OX377621.1 coordinate 38,973,911, forward strand.
TACTATTGCGGAGTGTAGAAAGTTGATATTGGTATCAAATGAAAGAGAAGAATATCGGCTAAAAATACTTTAAATTTCATGATTCTATCTGCATTAGTTTAGCATTAACAACATTCGCTGATATTTTCTCCTTTTACAGTACTTTTAATTTCCAAAGGATACAGATGTTTAAGTAATTTCTTTTCGCACTTCCGCGAGACTTTGAAAGTTAGTGTGGGTATCAAATCAAAGAGAAGAATATCGGTTAAAAATACTTTCAATTCCATGATTCTATCCTTATGAGTTTAGCATTAATAACATTCGCTAATTTTTACTCATTTTACGGTATTTTTAATGTCCAAAGGATACATATATTTTAATAATTTATTTTCCTACTTCTGCTGGACACAGAAAGTTGATATGGATATCAAATGAAATAGGAGAACAACTGTTAAAAATACTTTAAATTCCACGATTCTATCAGTATTAGTTTAGCATTAACAACATGCACTGATCTTTTCTCCTTTTACAGTGCTTTTAACTTCCAAAGAATATAGATTTTGTTAATAATTTATTTTCGCACTTTTGCCGGTCGTAGAAAGTTGATGTTGGCATTACATGAAAGAGATCAATATCTCTTTAAAATACTTTAAATTCTATGGATCTATCCGTATTAGTTGAGCATTAATAATAATACATGAATGAAGTTAGTGAGCTAAGGGTGAAAACTGGAATGGTTGGTAATGCTAAGCTAATATAGATAGAAGCATAATATTAGAAGTAATTTATATAGATATTCTTCTCTTTCATTTCATACCCATATCACCCTTTTATATCTCGCATAAGTTCGAAAATAAAATATTAAAATATTAGCAATATAAGGGCACTTTTCGTTTTAATAAAGGTATGCAAAAAAGTCCATCCATTCATATGTCATCCGTCCGTCAACCCATCTATACATGCGTCTGTTAGTCCGTCTATCCTTTTATATGTCCTTAGGTCTTTATGTCCATCTGTCCGTCTATCTTCCATCTATCTATCCTTCCATTGTAAAAATGAGGTAAATTTGTAAAATATGGCACTTCACTTTTCCCACCAATTGGTCAATTTCCTCCCACTGTGTACAGTTCATTGTTTTGCTGTTGAATTTAAGTTTTATTTTCTTCTTCTCAGTCGTCGTCGTCGTCGTCGTCTTCTTCTTCAGTGTTATTGTCGAACATTTGCCTTATTTCTTTTATTATTTTTGCGTTGTTGTTGTATGACATTCATCGCAAATGATTTCTTATAATTTGTCTTATATTTCTCTTTGTGTCCTCATTGTCATCGATAGAACAAGGATGTGGATGATGGTATTTGCAAATTTGGCATCTGCAAGAATGTGTTCTTTCGTTCATCCGTCCGTCCTTTCTTTTATTGTTATGGGATGCTTTTGTTGGTCATGATTTTTTATTCACTCCAGTGCACTCACGTTTCTAATCTATTTCATTGAATGCACTTTGTTTGTTGTCACGATGGCGTATCTTTGAAAATGTTCAACTGAAAATTATTTAGATTTTGTTGTGACCCCCGCCCCCTCTCCCACAAAATTTCATTCTCATTCCCTTTCATGTTGATAATTTTGTTGCCCCGCCACACCACCATTACGTGGAGGCGGAGCAGGAGAATCGTGGGAATGTTTATGGTTTTGAATGTTAATGAGTTGTTGTCTGTCTTTATGGGGAAATTTTATTTCTTTTCGCCCCGGAAAAAAATAAAAAAAAAATAAATCGAAATTTGGTCAAATGAATCGCCTTGGAAAATCCCCAGTTCTGGGTGAAAATTGAATTGAAACGCCATTCAAAATGTTATTAACGAATTCGCTGTTCCATGCAATTGAAAAGTACGTGGCTTCATTTTCCTGCCAAAATCTTACAATTATTTTAGTTGGCATTGCCATTGCTAATGGAGGAGGAGGAGGGAGGTCGACCCCATTCGAAATCTTTTGTTGCTTCTTCTTCCTTATCAACGCTGTGATACGTGAAGACCTATTTTTTATTAGATGATGATAATTTTCGTATCGCATGTTCTTTGCTGCAAAATCTCATTTCACATTTTAATGGCCATGTTTTATGGCATTCTATTGAATTCAATTGTAATGGCCATTTGGATGGGTCATTTGTAGTTGCGTCATATAAATTATTATCAAAGGCAGGTAAAGAATGGGAATAAATACATTTATACACATGGGACTTTATACAATTTAGTCCTCCCAACAAAATTATTTCTGTGGGAAGTCAGACATGACAGCCGGACAATAGTCAACGGCCCTACTTGAAGTTATTTTTATTAAACTAATTACTCAGGTTTAATGTAAAAAATATACCGGCTACTTTTTAAAATTTTGTTGTTGAAGCCCCTACATTAATATTTGACGTATAATATTTTTTCCATTCACCAAACTCCCCAACTCGGAAATATTAACCCCAAACTGAAATTTAATTTTTGACTTATTTCTGACATATAAGTTGAGTTTTGGTTCACTCAGAGACTTATGGTTGAATTTTATGGTAAATAGAACATTTTGACCCGTTTGAAAAAAAAAATCTTAAAAAAATATTTTTTATTTTTTTCTTATTTTTTATTAACAAAAAACTACAACTTCGAATTTTGTAAAGTGTATTTTATTTATAGATAATAGTGCCTGTAAGACGCTTCCTAAGATTCATGATGGTGTTCCCACTACTTACTCTACAAGAATTATAAATCTGATTGCTGTCTAAATTACAAATATTTAATATAAATATTTTCTTGTATAAATTTCTAAACTGGTTCAGATATTTTATTTATATATATTATATCTATAACTTTCTTTTGTTCAGTGACTTATAGTGAAATTTGACGTAGACTATTTTTTCCATCCACACCATAACCCTAAAATTCAGTTTTGTGGCAGAATTTAGCACAAATGCAGAACAAGTTTAACCCTAGAATGAATTTTAAGATTTGAATTATATCCAGCATTTAAGTTGCGATTTGAGTTTTGTTTATTCAGAGACTTATAGTAGAAATTTAAGGCAAATATTTTAGTACAACATCTTGACCCATTAGACAGTTGTTTTATGTGTTTTTTATCTTTTGGTAAAAAAGGGACCAAAAAGTTCCTTATACATAGCAGCTAGAAGGTTAGAATATGCCTCAAAAAATTTCGTCGTAGTATTTTCAGTAATATTTCTGAACACATGCTATGCTTGAAATGTAAGGGTTACAAGGATTCCCATGTTGATTCGTCATAAGAATGTGGAAAGTGGTGTTTTTTAACCTTTTGCACAAAAGGGACCAAATAGATCCCTACATTGAGGTGCTGGAGGGTTAAAATGTCAACAGAAATGTTCCCCATAATGTTTTAAGTAATATTGGTAAACACATCCTACACTTATAATGTAAGGGTCACAATCTTTCCTATGCCGATTCATCATGAAAATGTGGAGAAGGAGTGTTTTTCCCCTTTTTGCACAAAAGGGACCAAATGACCTCTATATTGAGGAGCTAGAGTGTTAAAATATTCCTCGAGGTGCTCTGAGCAATATTGCTGAACACATCCTATACTTCAAATGTAAGGATCACATGGTGTCCCATACCGATTCATCATAAGAATGTGGAGTTTTTTACTCTTTTGCTCAAACGGGACCAAAATACCCCTATATTGAGAAGCTAGAGAGTTAAAATGTTCCACAAAAATGTTCCTCGAAGTGCTGGGAGTAATATTGCTGAACACATCCTACAATTCAAATGTAAGGATCACTAGGTTTCTTATACATATTCAGTATAAAAATGTGGAAAAGGGGCGTTTTTTACCCTTTTGCACCAAAGGGACCAAAAACACCCTTATATTGAAGAATTAGAGGGTTAAAACGTTCCACAAAAATGTTCTTAGTAGCGTTTTAAGTAATATTGCTGAACACATCATACACTTCAAATGTACGGATCACTAGGTTTCCTATACAGATTCACCATAAGAATGTGGAAAGGGCGCGTTTTTACTTATTTGCACAGAATGGACCAAAAAGTCCCCTATATTGAGGAGGTAGAGAGTTAAAATGTTCCACAAAAATGTTCCTCGTAGTGTTTTAAGTAATATTGCTAGAAGCATCCTATACTTAAAATCTAAGGATCACAAAGATTAAGGATTACTAGGTGTCCTGTACAGATTCATCATAAGAATGTGGAAAATACCCCTATTTTGAGAAGCTGGAGTGCTAAAATGAAAAAGTTAAACAAAAGCTAAACAAAAAAGTTTCTCGCAGTGTTTTAAGTAATATTGTTGAACGGATTCTATACATAAAATGTAATAGTCACAAGGTTTCCTATGTTGATTCACCGTAAGAATATGGAAAAGGGGTGTTTTTTACCCTTTTGCACAGAAAGGACCAAAAAGACCCGTACATTGAGGAGCTAGAGTGTTTAAAGTAATATTGCTGCAGACATGCAATACTTAAAATGTAAGAATTACAAGTATATCCCAAAATCTACACCAAACGGTGATTCGATGTGGATGCATTGGCTTATTAATAGCCGCATATGGGTTCTCTAAACCCCATATGCGGCATTTTTGCTTATTGGTATAGCCACCAGTATGAAAATGAGCTTCATGAAGGCTAAACTGAAAGCCGAACTCTTCTCGAAAATTTTGCCCGTAAATTTCTTAAAGTTTGCATTAAAGACTCGCTACTTTGGAAATCAGTTTTTAATATTTCCCAATTTTGTTCGAGCGTAGCGTTGGTAAATGTCGAACATAAACCTGAAAAGGAATGTTATTCTACATCTCAAAGTCAAAGTAATCGGAGGTTCAAATTTAAAGTTTTAAATGGCCCGCCCTATACAAAATTTAAAATGTTGACAGGGATGATATTATACAAATCTTTCCATGTGGCCCTTGAATGGTTTTCTGATTGCAATGCTACCAATTTGCCACTGCACTCGAAATATTTTTTTCTTTAAATTTTCCTCAGTCTGTATCATTAACATTTGTTAATGTTGAAGGTTTTTGTTCAACTATTTCCCGTTGTTGCCGGAATTTGTTGTTTCTATTTTTTCCACGTCCTGCATAGTTTTGGAATGTTGCTGCTACTGCCAAAAAAGTCAATTATCTTAAGACAATAACATTTTCATTTTCGTTACATTTTATTTCGATTTGTTTCAACATTTCACTTTTTCAATGGAATTCAGATCTGCTCACAACATTGGACCAAAAAAAAAACAACCCCTTCCCAAAAATAGAAAAGCAGCAAAGAATTTATTTTATGTTGAACTCTCGTCCTCTCTCTCTCAACAATGTTGTTGGTTGGTTGCTTGATGGCGGTGGCCATTGTTTGATTTGAAAGGACCATTACATCGAGTTCAACATAATCATTATCCTCATTGATTTGTCGTTTCTTGCACAGTTTTGCTTGTAGTTTTTTTCTCGTGTCAGTTGCCCAACATTGTCAGTCTTGTCTTTATCCAGTGCTTTTTGTGAGCTGAGCAGAGCAGAGCAGAAAAAAACACGAAACTACAGAATGGAATGAAAGCCAGCACAAAACAAAAGCAGCAAAGCTAAAATTTAACGAATTGTTGAATTTAATTAAGAAGTTTTTCGCTTTGATTTCGTTTCGTTGCTCTCTGCTGCTGCTTGCTGCTGTGCTAATTAATATTGGCAGCTGGAACGAAAAGTTGTATGGTTGCCGGAGCAATCGATGAGTGGTTGGTGATATGAACAGTTGTTAGAATTCACATTTTTTGTTGTTGTGGATTTTTTCTTCTAGATTAAATGTTATCTTCTCTACTTTTGCCCTTTTTTGGCTGACCGAGCTGCCAGCAATTCCATCACAGAATTGATTTGTTGAGTGAATGAATCTGGAAATGTTAAAGATAGATTAATTCATTGACTTTGTACATACATGGCAAGATTGTTCCGGAAAATTTCATTTTACAAAAAATTCCATGAATAATTGCTCATTAATCGTTTTCCCCAAGAATCCTTTGCAAAAATATCATCTCACTGATTCGTGGAAATGAAATCCTCCTCATCTCACATAGTACCCTAATAAATTTTCCTAATTGCACTCAAAACTCTGCAATAAATTCCAAGTATTTCTTCTGTACACTTTTGTATCAGTTCTACCAGTCTTTTGCCATTTATCCGTTTCATCGAAATTTTATTTAAATAACTTGGAACGAAACTTTAAAAGAAATTCGTTTAGAAAAACTTAAAATCCACTATCCACGCGAACAAAGAGCAAATCAGAGCAATGCTCTGCGAAACTGAAAATATTTGCTAAAAGCTATAAAATTAAAGATAATGCAAGAAGAAGGAAAAGAAAATATATATAAACATTTATTGAGTACTTTTGCTGAGTATCGATAATTGGGGAAGGGTGGACGATATCGCCGAACTCTTTAGTAGTTTTGCTTATTTTAAAATGTTTACAATAACATGGAAGTTGAGTGTTTAGTAGATGAAAATTGTATATTTTTATAAGTAACGAATAATTGAGCTTGCTAGCAAAGGGCATTAGTGTTTCAAGGGAATTTATTAAAACTGCAGAAGATCATACAAAATTCGAGTATATTGGAATTATGTGCGTATGGCTTCCAATCCAGCGGAAATGTATGAGTGCCTAATGTTAAGATATCATGTCTGAGTTTCCTTCTGTGTTCAACACATTGTATGCAATCTTACCTTAGACTTGGTTCTTTCATTCCGTTGCCTGAGCGACCTTCAATGCTGTCAATATAGCCAGAATGCCTGTGCTTCATTTTCCAACTATTTGTCCATTAGAATATTAAAGAATTTGCACAATAAATTGTCGAGCTAGGTTTTTGACATTGTGCAATATCAATACCATTTTTGTAGAGTATTTGTTCACGCTCAGTATACAAATATATCTGAAAGCGTGGCTCAAAATTATATGGAACCCAAAATTTCAACTATGTAGTTACAAATTATGAAAGCTTATTCGTTCTATTGATTGACTACATTCAGACCCATACGACACTGGCTTTTTGTGACATTTTCTCTTTTACACAACAATACATAATCTGAACCGATCTTACCCACTTTCAGCATAGCTGTTTCTAGTTAGATTATAAGGTGTTAAGCCAAATTTAAAGAAAATCGGGTACAATATGTGGTTTCTAAAGCGGAAAAGGTCATCGGTAGCGGCATTTGTATGGGGGCTATATTTAAATCTGAACCGATCTAGCTCGCTTTAGCTACCGGTGTTTGTAGTTGTATTATAAGATGTTGTGCCATATTTAAAGAAAATCGGCTACAATATGTGTTTTGTAGAGCGACAAAAGGCAAATCGGGAGCAACATTTGTATGGATGCTATATCTAAATCTGAACCGATATTACCCACTTTCAGCATAGCTGTTTCTAGTTAGATTATAAGGTGTTAAGCCAAATTTGAAGACAATCGGTTACAATATGTCGTTTCTAGAGCGGAAAATTTCATATCGGGAGCGACATTTGTATAGGGGCTGTATCTAAATCTGAACCGATCTTACCGACTTACTGCACAGGTGTTTCTAGTTGGATTATAAGATGTTGTTCCAAATTTAAAAAAAACCGGGTACAATATGTCGTTTCTAGAGCGGAAATGACAAATCGGGATCGACATTTGTATGGGGGTTATATCTAAATCTTAATCGATTTGCTTCAAATTAAATAACGTTCGTCCTTGATCCATAAAACTTACTTGTGCCAATTTTAGTTAAGATCGCACTATAATTGCGACCTGTAATTTGATTACAACAATAGATGGACAGACGAACATTGCTAAGTCGACTCAGAAAGTGATTCTAAGCCGATCTATATAATAAACGATGAGTCTAACTCGTTTCCCTTTGGGTGTTACAAACAACTGCACAATGACATAATACTCTCGTGGAGTGTAAAAACAACAAAATCATATGATTTGGATATATATTTTTATATGTATATTGAAAATTAAATCAAAAAGCGACCTACTATCTTCTGACTTTTCATTAGCAAATCAATTCACGCTTTCATTTGCATAGATTTTCTTTTGCTTTGTTTTTCTGAACTCTGTATGTCACATGACAGGCAAGCGAGCGATAACGTTCGACACCGTGGGTCCATGCAGTGAGTATCGTTTGATTATTAATTTGAATGGACATTTTTGTCGCCGCTCTCTGGCAAACTTCTCTGATCTAACTTTGTAAAAATTAACAAAAATGTTCAGAATTTTAAATGCTTTTGTGTTTGGTAATGGAAGGAAGGAGAGCCACGATCAACTATACGCACTAGGGCGGATGATTTGTATGGATGAACAAAAATAAATAAAAATTGTATAGCAAAAACGTAGTTTACATTAAATTCTAAGAAAATTGTCCAACGAAACCATATATCTAAAATAAAATTCTAATCCGCGTCTCTCGACTTTTTTCTTAGAATTTTATGTAGTTTACGTTTTTGCTATACGATTTTAAAAATAAAAAAAAAATAACTCATCAGTGGACCTTCTCTATTGATTGCTTGTGTAACACAATGTTGTCGTCAGTCATATATATATTTTTGTTTTTTTTTTTCAAATTTACATATATATCTCTTATATATGGGACATTTCATGACAAATCGACAGTTTAAGAAAAATATTTTTTATTTCCTCCATTTTTTATATTTTTAATTTTTTTCTGCTATTCGTTCAGAAGATGTATCTTTTTAATCGTTAAATTATCAAACATTTATCAGTTTTTCTCATAACTTCCTTTGAATTGGATACTATTTTTTTTCCAAAAAATATTTATTTTATCTTCAGAAAAAATATTGAAAAAATTTTTCGCAATATTAAGGCTGTTTTTCTTTAAGACTGGATAACTAAGCTGCAATAACAAAAATCTAAATAAAATGTTAAATTTTCACAGAAAATAAAAAATTATTTTTTTAAAATTGTCGCCAAAAGCATTATCAATGTGTGTGTGGAAACAAATTTTGAAAAAATAATTTTGGGTTAAAAATGTTGGACTTAGCCTAGATAATTATCCAGTGTAAGTCAAAATGATGATTATCGAGGCTAAGCCCAATAAAGTCAACACAAAATATTTTTTGGAAAATTTGTTTCCACACACACATTGATATTGCTTTTGGCGACAATTTTAAAAAAGAATTTTTTATTTTGAGCAAAAAATTAAATTTTTATTAACGTTTTTGTTATCGCAGCTTGTTATCCCGGCTTAAAGATAAGCAGCCCTATTATTGTGTACGTTTTTGGGGTTTCAAATTAAAACTTTTTTTCTAATTGTTTCGATTTTCTCGAAAAATTTTTTTATAAAGGGTGGTTAAATTTTAAGGGACGATGTTGATTTTGAAAAAGAAAAACACAAATCATTTAGGAAATCATTGTCATTTCTTTTTATTATGTTAATATTGGTATGGTTCAATTATGCATGGAACAAAATATGGGCCAAATGGCCGCCGCGAACTCGGCGGCACACCTTCATCCGATGGTCCAAATTTTCGATGACGCCAAAGCATAGCTGGGGTTCTATGCCGTTAATGTGTCGAATTATCTCATCCTTTAGCTTTTGAATTGTTGCTGGCTTATCGACGTACACCTTTTCTTTCAAATAACCCCAAAGAAAGAAGACCGACGGTGTCAAATCACATGAGTTTGGCGACCAATTGACATCGCCACCACGTGAGATATCGCAGCCATTGAATTTGTCGCGCCAAGCCAGAACAAGCTGTGTGGCAAGTGACACCTTCCTGTTGAAACCACATATCGTCCACATCCATATCTTCCAATGCGGGCCATAAAAAGTTCGTTATCATCTCACGATAGGGAAGACCATTCACAGTAACTGCCTGATCGGCCTCATTTTGTGAAAAAAAAATACGGCCCGGTAATGCCACCAGCCCATAAACCGCACCAAACAATCACTCTTTGTGGGTGCATTGGTTTTTCGAAAATCACTCTTGGATTATCATTCGCCCAATTGCGGAAATTCTGCTTATTGACGAATCCACTGAGGTGAAAATGTGCCTCATCACTGATGATGATTTTCTTCGAAAATGATCATCCACTGTTGCCATTTGTTGCCATCATTCTGACCATAGTTATTGAGCCAATTGCACCTTGTAAGCATGTCAATGCAAGTCTTTGTAAAGGGTGATTTTTTAAAAGCTATAGGAAAGTTTTCAAAAAAAAAAAAAAAAAAATCACATAAAATTCAGAAAAATGCTTGAAATCTTTATTTGAATCGATAGTACGGTCCATATAACTTAATGTTTGAAGATTCTTTTATGTAAATGTTGACCTTGACTGCGCCTCAAATGGTCCATCCGCTTAGTCCAATTTTGGCATTTCCACGTTTTTGAGTAATAAAGGCCCAATTGCTGCGAACGGCGACGAATCGATAATTGATGGTCATCATTAACACTGGCCGATACAGCTGCGATATTTTCTTCAGTTCGCACTCTACGTAAGTGTGTTGGTGGTTTAATGTCCAACAATGTAAATTTGGTGCGAAATTTAGTCACAATAGCCCGAATGGGCGCTTCAGTGGGTCGATTAAACTGACCATAAAATGGAAGCGGGCGATGAACTTTCTTAACGCATTTTGATAATAAAATTCAATAATTTGCAAGCGTTGTTTGTTTGTAAGACGATTCATGGTTAAATTATAGACCAAACTGAAGATGTTTGACAGTGAAACAAAACACGAAACGTGCATCAGCTGTTTAAACCAGTGTTGCCAAAAAGATAATAGCTAAAAAATCACCCTTTACATAATATTCATCAACGACGAGCGTGAGAGGTGCAATTGTTGGGCACGACAACGAGTTGAGCCGCAATATTTTCTGCAGTACGAGCTGTACGAGCATGCGCTGGTGTTTTCACATCTCCTACAGACCCAGTTTGCACGATTTTTCAGATTATACGCACATTTGGACGATTAAATTGACCGAAAAAATAACGAAGTGCACGATATGCATTTTGATTTGAGCGCCCATTTTCATAATAAGCCAGAATAACATTAACGCGTTGCTCGATTGTGTATCTTTCCATGGTTCAAATTGAGTTAGTCTGAAATTGAGAAATGTCAAATGAAATGCAGAAAAAAACTTGACGTTCAGATGTGGTTCACATTCAACATCGGCCCTTACAATTTAGCCACCCTTTATATAAATTTTTTGCAAATTTACATTTACATATACCCGAAAATCTCACACTAAGCGTTTTGAAGAGTACTATAATCTACCGGAAACCTTTAACATTAGCATTGCCTGTCAATTCGGATTCATCTTAGGTGAATTTGGACCTAGGATCTATCTTGTTCTGTTGCCTTCAACATGTCTTTAAACGAAATTAATTTTCGCCCGTATCATCTACAGTCTCCTATTGATTATTCCATTTTTAAAGTGCATATTTTACAAGACAATCAATGCACTTCATTTACTACCCCAAGAGCAATCAGTTTAAATCACTCGGAATGCCAGAACAGAAGCAGTAGCTGCAATAAGGCAGGCGAAAAAGAAATGGCCAATGTATAAGAAAGAAGAGAAGAAAAAAACGGATAGTAAAAAGCTTCATTGCATTGTTCATTCTTGTTGGCAACATGATGTTGCATTTGTATAAAAATACGATACATTTGCTGTAGTGCTCGAACTGCTATAAATTCATGATTGCTAACGACTCATTACTGTAATGAGTTAAAATACAATTAATTCATCTCGTGCGTTGTTTGAGGTGGGGGGAAAGTCCGCCTATATGGAAGAGACGAAGGAAGGGCGGAGATTTTGCCCTTACTTACTCCAAGCACGCCATGTGATGGAAGAACATTCAATTCCTCGGGTTTTTTCTGTCTTTCTTTCTGTTTTACAGGATTTCATTTTATTACTTAATGTTTGTGTATTACATTTCACAATTTTCTGTTTGTTTGGTGCTCGTTTTTCTTAGCCTTCGTTTTGTATTTTTATTGTACAATTCATTGTTGTCATCGTAGATACCCATTAATGTTGCAGGCAATGGCAAAAGTATTGCAACCACAAAAATGACACACAAAACGAGAGAAAAAAAAATAATGCAGAGCGAAAAAATGTTGCCAACTCATCACGACTCACCAACTCATATTTTTGCACTTCCGCTTCCTTTCAGTGGCGTTATGCTGTTGTATCATTATTGCAGTTGTTGTCGTCGTCCTCGTCGTTGTCGTTGCACTGTCATTCTTGTTTACCCTGCAGCTGCTGTGTTGACGATGTTGTTGCCTTGGAGTTGTTACAACATCATAATTGTTTGTGTGTGTGCGGCTGTCTTGCTCCTCTATTTTCCGGCTTCCCCCTTCGCCTTGTGCTTGGTGGCTCCTCCACCGCCTACGTTGTAGTTTTTTCTGTTTTGGGTCATTTTTGAGTTCAAAAATATTAATTTATGGCTGTTGATTCTTTTCTCTTTAATGCAATTTTTTGGCCTTCCATTATTCCATATTCATATTTTTATGTTGCTGTTTTTCTTCCTTGCTCCTGTTTGTTTTTTTTGTTTGGTCATATTGTAGTTATATACATGTGCCTGTGTGTATGTGTATTTTTATTTAGCCCATAACAAATATTTTAACAATTTAACGTATTTTTCTCTCTCTCTCCTTGCCCGCTTTTGCTCATAGGACCACCTGGCCCTCCCGGACCCCCCGGACCGGCAAACACTGCCAGCCGCCATCATGATCGCGACGAGGACGAGGAAACCCCATATTTTTCGGCATCTTCATGGAATATGCGTATTGTGCCGGGCGCTGTTACCTTTCCCAATATTGATGAAATGACAAAGGTTGGTACTGTTGCTAGCAAACTCACGGCTCGATGGCCTGATAGCCTTTTAAGAATGCATATTTTATGAAATTTTTATTTATTCAGTTTTTTTCTGGCTTTTCTGGCCATTAATCCTTAAGCAAATATGTGTATTGTCTTTTTGTGCATCGTTTTTTTTTGTAATAATATTTCATGTTTCGTTTTTAATTCCACTTTCAAAAATTAATCCGTTTTTGTTGTGTTACTCTTCTTCTTTTTTTAATACCTGCAAGAAATCCGCCATGAATCCACCGGGCACATTGGCTTATATCACCGAAGAGGAAGCTCTATTAGTCAGAGTCAACAAAGGCTGGCAATATATTGCGGTAAGTGATTGTTTAATTTAATTTCTGAGCGCCATAAATGCGATTGAGTAATGATGGTGGTGGTTATGAATGTTGAAGTAGCCGAGGTATAAAAGTGAAGTGCCAAATCGTTTAAAGTATTATTTAAACGTAAAGTTGGCGCTCAATTGTGACGAGATTTCATGGCTTAAAATACAAATATTTAATAACATTTTACAATATTAAACGGGGGAATAATTATGGACAAATAGTGATGGCTTGGGTAACTTTTGTCTGAGCAAAAAGATGATTAAAGGTGATATAAATCGAGGGTTTTATGGCAATGAAGCGTTAACTAAAACTTCCCGGAAGTTCAAGAAGACGTGTTCAATAAAACACCGCACAGTGGCCCTGAATCAATCCAAAATTAAGTAACTTTTGATCTATTACAATTTTTTAACAAAATTAATTATGCAAATCGAAAAAGAAAATTATGATTTTTTTCATAATATTCAAAATATGAAAGAAATTTTTATGCCCAATTAAAAAATACATAAATATAGGGTCCGCAATCTAACGTGTTTTTTAACTAATCAACCGTTGGACTTTCATTTGTGGGGTGCCCGAGGCAGCCATTTAAATGAAATTATTTTCCATTATTAACCGGAAGGATTGTATTTTCAAATAAAAAAAGAAATTTGGGAAAATATTCATTAGTTTTTTTATAGCATTTTCATAAAAAGGTTTTTGGCGGACCCTATATATGTCAACAAATATATACAAAAATTCAATTTTCTTTTAAATCGAAAAATAACAAAACTGTTAAATTTGGGCCAATTTCTAAAATATGCTCGATTGCCCGAAATTCAATCTTAGCATCTCTGTTGGTCCTTGCCTAATTTCATTTTTTTTTTCACAAAAAACTCAAAAATGTTAATTAATCAAAATCGATCGGCCAAAATTCCATTACTTTTGTTCTAATAGACAGTTTTAAGTTTTGCATAAATCCAAAATTAGGACATACGTCCGGCAAATGAACTCCGATTGCTTGAAGATAAAAGAAATTTACTCATATTTTTATATGATTTTTTACTTTTCAGAAGTTAGTGTGAAAAAAATGTAGTTCGCGTTTTGGAACTAAAAATGTATCCTAAATTACCCTGACAAAACGCGGAACCATTCAACATTTCCAAATATATATTTCGTTAAAGGCTTTTGAAGGACAAAAATTGTGTTAGTTGGTCAAAGGCAAACATTTGTTCAAAAGGGATATTTTTTAAAATATATATTACAAACAACCTACATTTGGCACAAACATAGTTTTGGCGTCATAATAAAGCTAAGAAACTACAATTTCAGATAAAAAACATTAGGGCAAAATCTCTTAAAATGTGTGAAAAACAGTTCGACAAATTAAAAAAAAATACTTTTTTCCAATTTTGAAAATCTAAAAAAGTGCAAATTTATACTACAAAAAATACCATTTTTTCTTCGTATTGTGAACAAATACGTAAAAATATATTAAAAGACTAAAAAAATAAACATTTTAATTTTCTTTAAAATCGAAAGATTCGAAAAGTTGTCAATTTTGGCCCGATTTCTAAAATATATCCTGTAGCCCGATAGAATATATTTCAAAATAATCCTTGGGTCCTTATTTAATTTTTTTTTTTCAAACTCAAAAATGTTTACTATATCAAAAGTTATAGAATTTTGGCCGATGGAGTTTGATTCTGAACCACTCAGCCCCGCCCTTGGCACTATTATTTACACAAGTTGTCTGTACCTAAAGAGTCGAAAAGACAGCGTGCCCAAAGGATATTATGACTTGACTGCGGACAATTTTCTTATCATGTACTGAAAATGTAGAACGAATGGGATTGCAAATGAGTGAAATCGGTCCAGAGAGAAAACAATTTTCTTATCATGTACTAAAAATATCCTCAATAATCAGTAATAATTGGAATATTTAATATTATTTGAAGATTTCTGCCACACTGGGATAGAAATAGATAAAAATGGTACACTCAACCGACAACATCTATAAACATGAAATTTGGGACCAAAGTGGTGGAAAGTGATAAAATTGGTAACGACCAAACGGTTGCAGCTAGAACCATAAAATTAAAAAATACATTCTCCCGACTACGTAGATAAGCAACCTAAAGGATTTTTTTCTAAATTTATATTTTCTAAGAAAAAATGGGGGAAAGATAAAATAATAACAATTAATCTGCTGCTGAGCTTGAATAATTTAATTAGGTATATATGCCGCCCTTTGGACCGCATAAGCTAAAGAAATCTATCGATATTCGTAGTTTTAAAGCCAAAATGGGGAAAAAAGTATAAAATTGATACCAAAAGCTGAAACTACACTCATAAAATTCGGTTTGTATATTCCTCAGATATATTTGATATATATTTTTTTTTGAAAAATGGTATCAACCAAACGTTGCAGCTAAAATTATATGCTAAGACTCACCAAATACACAGATATTTCCAAATTCGTATACTAATGGTCAATATTAATAAGGATAAAATTAGTACTCCCCAAATACTATGCCGAAGTGCGACGTGAGAGAATGGTCAATATTAATAAGGATAAAATTAGTACTCCCCAAATACTATGCCGAAGCGCAACGTGAGAGAATTTTTCTAATTTGTACTTTTAGGGCCGAAAAGGGATAAAGATAGCACCAATCAAATGGCTGCATTTAGAATCAGGAAATTTGATATATACACTCACTGACTGTGTAGACGCAGATATCTTTCGATTTTCCTACGTTTAGGGTCAAAATGAGAGAAATAGGGATACATGTTGTCCTTATCAAATGGATGCAGCTAAAATTATGAAATTCGATGAATACATTCCTCTCAAAATAAATAGTTTTCTCAAAATTCGTACTAAAAGGATCAAAATGGGGAAAACGGAATACAACCATAGACTGTAGCTAAAAGCATGAAATATATTCGTGATAAAAAAGGAATAACAAGTAAAAAAGGCGTTAAGTTCGGCCGGGCCGAACGTTATATACCCTCCACCATGGATTGCATTCCACAGCTACTGTCGATTTTCGTAGAAGTGCAGTGATATTACAGGAAAATATAATTTTTTAATATAGCCAAACCAAAACAAATACAAATATTGAACAAAATAATTTTATAAGTAAATATAATATTTTTATAACTTCAAGCCACGATTATAAGGCTGGGCTACCAATATGTTTACATATCGATATAATACTTCTAGTCAATTCAAAAAATAAATGTTCTTATATTTATACTTTCAAAAAGCTTAAATACCATAAATATTGGTAGAGAATGGATGCTATAGTTGGTTGTATTTCCATTCTATTTTAATTCCAAAAGTACAAATTTTGAAAATCCATTATCTCGCGTACATAGTGCAAAATAAACTAACTAAGTAAAATTACGAATTTGGAAAAATGTTTTTATTTTTTTTTGCAGTCAGTGGAATGCTGCGAATTTCATGACTCCAGCAGCAGTCATTTGGTGGGTACTACTTTTATCCCCTTTTTTCTGTACGATTTTCGAAAATTCCATTTAGACACGTAGACACGTAAACTACGCAATCAGAGGAATGTATACACCGAATTTCATTATTCTAGGTGCAGCCGTTTGGTTGGTACCATTTTTATCCCTCAATTCCCATTTATCCCTTAAAAGCACGAATTTGGAAAAAATACTTTCATATTATGTATCTACTCAATTAGAGGAATGTACACAGCGAATTTCGTGTTTCTAGCTTTTGTCTTTTAATAGGTACCATTTTTATCCCTTTTTGCCCCATTTCACCCCCTAAGAATAAAAATCACTTTATGGTTCACGTTACCCAATATCAAGTAAGTACAAGCAGACATATTGAAAATATATGCTTAAATACTCTAAAATAGTAGGGGTTATTATGGGTATTTTTAGTTCTTGTGAGGGAAACATTGTTCCCTTTAGGCCGATTTCGCCCACTTTCAATCCTAATTGATCTGCAACCATAAGACACATTTAGGGAAAATTTGAACCTCCTAGCTCATTTCGTTCGACTGCTATCGTGCTTTCGATGCTTTTCGGTCTCTGATGAATAGTTCGAGGTGTTACAAACGGAATGACAAAGTGAATATACCCCCATCCTTAGGTGGAGGGTATACAAATAGTACCAATAGTAAGCTACCTTTTAGTAGTTTTTGCCCCCCTATTGACCTTTGAGAACTTTGACTACATGTGGTTCCAGCAGGACATTGGCATTAATCATGGTATCTCTCGACGTGAATTGGCCTCAAAGATCGTACGATTTGACCTATCTAGACTTTTTCGTATGGTCTATGTCAATAGAGATCAATTTACCGATGTCCTCCAAGTCAACTTAGTCCAAGACATGACTCACATACATATGGATATATGCGACAGAGTTGTTGAAAATTTGGCCTCTTGGTTCCGAGTAAAAGTTCGAAGTTCTGGAAGGCATTTAAACAATGACATAACCAATACATAATGGAATATGACTTGGGGCTTACAAACAACACAGTTTGTTCTATTCCATTTCAACATTGCGATCCGTCCTCATTATAAAATCATAAATAAATTTCTTGAAATTTATTCATCACCTTCCCCTTGTTGTGGCAATTCAGTTTTTTTCTCATTTCTCGAACCACCCTGGTATTTATGTGCTCTATGCATTAACGTGATTTATTAGATCTGTTATTGTTTGCAATTCCACGAATTAAATCATCACATTTCATTAAAATTATCATAACTTTAGCAAAGGGCCACAGCAATTTAATTATAATTGTCCTTGCAATACGCACATTTAAAGGTTGGCTTCTACCAATAGTCATCATATCAAATTCCACTCGCTCCGAAAATAATACATTTATTCAATTTATTTTTTTACTTGGCTTTGTTATTGTCAAAATGAAAGAAAACAATTTCTTTTATTTATTTGACATATACCCAGAATTGAAAACGTTTTCGGCGAAATATTACCAACAGTTGAGAAGAAGAAGGCCTTCCTTTTATTTTGGGGGGCGAAAGTATCAAATCTTTTAAATCACATTCATGTTTGATGAGTGATGGTGGTGGTGGCGGCGGCGGCCTGGCAACAACACAGGTTGCCTTCCCGCCAAATGCGCCGCCATGGCACATTCGTTTAATGCAAACGAAACAGTGGACATTCCATCCTAGTCTCGAGAGAATGGAAATTAAATAATTCCGTAAATATTTTAATTTCAAGGAATTTTTGATACAGAATAACAACAACAACAACTAGAAATTAAAAACAAATGACAACATAATAAGATTTCATCCGCCGATAACACAAAATATGTATGTAACAATGGCAACAACAAAAAAGACAACGTTTCGTTGTTGATGCCAAAGAAAATTATCATTTGACATCAAATAACAATGCCATCGCACAATGAACAATAAGAAGAAGAACTTGAAGAAGACAAACGACAGCTGAACGCTGAATGCTAACGCACAAAAAACGCCAAAAAATACACCCACGAAATTTCCAAAATAAAGAAATCGCTGGAAAATGGCCGCCGCGGGTATTGGGCTTAAGTGTGGATATACATTCCGACAAGCACTGTCTCAGTCACACGCTCACAGGCAGCCCAAAATAGGATCCTATTTATAAGTACCAACATATGTATGTATGAATGTTTGTGTATGTGCATTTATACAACGGAATGTATGTATTTAACATCCATCTAAGCGATTGTAATAACATTTACAACAATAATACCCAAAATGACACACTCGCGTGCACACACACACATTCGCACTCATACATTCTTGTAAAAGACAAAAAGGCCAAACAACGACAACCGCCAGTCACATCAACGCTGCTTTGACAATGACATTGAAAGTGGCAGTGACAGTGACAACGGAAATGACTACGAGTGGCCTTGTTGTGCGGCCATGATCGACTCGAGTTGAATACTACGCATGTACATTAGGGTGAGATTAGCGTTAGGGAATGGTATGTAATTTCCCATTCTAATTGGGAATCGATGTTGATATCCGAGACCTCAAGATCTGAGTAGAAAAGCCGCTTAGGTATCGGGCGTTAAAGTTTGAAAAATCCAAAACGACGTTGTTTTTTTTTTGTAATATGAAAAAATACTGAAAAAATAAAAATTTTCGATAAATTGTTATCGAAATTTAAGAAAAAATCGATTTTCTAAATTTTTGTAATTTTGAGCTCATTTGAATGAAGACCAAAAAAAGGGGGTGAACATTTTGAAAACATTCCAAATTGAAAAAAATCGATTTTCTTTTTTTTATTATTTTGAGCTCATTTGTATAAACAATGGGTCATTTTTTCGATAACTTTCGATCTTAATTATCAAAATTGAAGCATAACAAAAACGATTTTCTACTCATTTGAATGAAAAAAATTGGAGAAAGCTATCGATAACTTCCGAGTTATCGAAAATAAAAATATCATAAAAACGCTCCAAAGTAAAGTAAAATAAGAAAAAAATCGATTTTCTAAATTTTTATTATTTTTAGATCATTCAAATGATGAAAATGAAAAAAAAAACAAAAGAAGTTAATAAACATTTTCGATAACGTTCGAAAAGTGCATTAGTTATCGAAATTATAAAAATCGATTTTCTTTTATTATTTTTATGGTTATCGAAATTGTAAAAATCGATTTTCTATTTTTTTTATTAATTTGAGCTCATTTGTGTAAAAAGTGGGCCATTTTCCGATAACTTTCCGATAACACAATTAAAAAAATAGATCTTTAACTTTTTAAAAAAAATTTGAGATCATTTCAATGAAAAAATAGGATAAAGTTATCGATAACTTCCGAGTTATCGAAAATAAAAATACCGAAAAAACGAACTTAAAAATATGAATTATATTTTTAATTCATGTTTTTAAGCTTCCAAAGTAAAGTAAAATATTTCGATAACTGGCGTAGTTATCGAGATATATAACAAAAACCTGGAAAATTATATTATGTTCCCGCTAATTGCTTGTTTTTATGGAATAAAAAATTAAAGAAAAAATGTAAAAATAAACTTAAAATTATTTTGAATATGTACCGGATATAACTGAATATATGGCTATATATAATGCAATTATACACAGTGCAAAATATGTTGTAAGCCTCAAAGAGGTTCGCAGACGAAATTTCTTTCAAAATCGGGTATACATTTTTTTACAATTTTTAATTTTGCTTTGCTTGCCACAATCGATAACAGAGAATTGTATCAATTATTATATATCGATAACAATAAAAAGATCGATTTTTTATTATTTCTTCTAATTTTCCATTTTGAGTACAAATTAAACATTTACTTTTTTGGGCATTGAAACATTTTGTGCTATAAGAGCAATAATAAAAATCTATTTATGGATAATTTTTTATTATTTTTTTTTATTAAAATTTAAATTTTTAGCTTGCTTCTTTAATAGTTGTGCATAGTATACGTTTAAAACCTATAATCAAAGTTATTTATGAGGGCTACTAATAGGCCTGTTTTTCTTTATGACTGGATAACTAAGCTGCGATGACAAAAACCTAAATAAAATATTAAAATTTCATTAAGAATAAAAAATTCTTTTTTAAAATTGTTGTCTACAGCAATATCAATGTGTACATAAAACAAATTTTGAGAATAAAAATATTTTCTGTAAAAAATGTTGGATTTAGCCAGTGTAAGTCATATGAATACCACGACTGACTCATCATCATCGATGATCATCGATTTTCAATACAGCCCAAAATTCACACCAAACTGTGTCTCGTTGTTGATGCATTGGCTACTCAACAGTCACGTGTTGGTTCTCCGAACCCCATACGCGGCAATTTTGCTTATTGACATAGCCACAGAGATAAAAATGAGCTTCATGAAAGCTGAACTGAAGGCCGATCCCTTCTCACTACTTTGCAAGTAAGATTTTAATATTCACATATTTTGCTCGAGTGTATATCGTCCCATTTTGCAATTGTCAAACATAAACCTGAAAATAAAAATGAATATTATTCTACCTTTCAAAGTCAAATATTTCAAATTTTAAATGTCCCATCCTATATATATTTAAGTCTTCAGAAAACTCAAAACAAAAATGAGCCCTTCATTTACTGTCGTTGACTTTATGTCCTGTTACGTCCTCTGATCATCCTAGGAAATATGAGAAAATTCATGTCTTACTTTATAACTATTCTTCGGCCTACTGTAAATTCGTAGCCATTGGAGGCTTGTCAATTGCCAACTTTATTACAGGCCTTGCTTTAAATGTCTAAATACTTAACAGCATACCCACGCATGCATTTAAGCCATCACATTGTTTATGTGTACACAGACATATATCAACCTAAATCAAAATGAAAGCGAAAAACCCATAAAGGGACAATCACTTGTGTACATTAGAGTGTACTGAAAAGAGGTGTGTGTTGTTTCTTAATTTAAATTTTTATTTTTATAAAATCTTGAAAAGACCGATAAACTTTTATATTGCGCGGGTACTTGTGATCCCAAACCAGCTATTTTAGTTTCGATTTGTAGTGGGCAAGAAACATTTTTTTGTGTTCAACATGGGTTAATGCCATTTCATGAAAATTATTTAATGAAAATTATATTTTTTGCATTTTGCCAGTTTTTCCCTTCTTGATCCAAAAAAATTGTAGAAAATATTCCTTCATTGCATAATGATTAATTTAAAGCCCAGTTAGGCCTATCTTATTTATGACGAAAGACAAATTATTAAAGAGAATGTTAAATTTTTGTATTAATTATCATTACTCAAATATTATGTACAACACGCTATGGTTAAATACAATTTCTCTAGTTTCTTTATAGGGCAGTATAGTTAATAATTTTTTTTTGCTCAAACTACAATATAAATAATTTTAAAACTAACTTTCAAAAAAAACATTTGTGTGGACTTAGCCTCGATAGCCATAAATTTGACTTACACTGAATAATTACCCAGGCTAAGTCAAAAATTTTCAACACAAAATTATTCTTTCAAAATTTATTTTCATACACACATTGATAATACTGTTGGCGACTATTTAAAAAAAAGATTTTTTTTATTTTGAATGAATTTTTAATTTTGATTTTTGTTATAGCAGCTTAGTTATCCAGTCTTAATAGTTACCCAGTCTAATAAAGGGATTTCCTGTTATTTAAACAAAAATTAAAAAATTTTTATTTTAAAAATTTTGTTTGGAGTCTACAAAGACTGTCATAACTTCTACATTTACCTATAGATTTTTTATAGAAATTGTTTCCTTTATATAATATAAAAAATAAACAAAATAGTTTTCTGTGATTTTTTATATTTTGATGTCCTTTTTCGTGCCAGAAAATTTTCACCCAAAAATATTTTTTGACATTTTTTGATACAGTTCGTTTCGACTTATATTTCCAAAATGAGATATTAAAAGTACCTACAGTGAAAATTTTTATTTTAATATAAAATTAAAAAATAAATAAATGTTAATAAAAAATCAGAAAATTTTATACTTAACCCTTCGTTAAAATATTGTTGCATATCGCAATTTTTACTTTATGAAAATTTTTAAAAAATTGATTTCATTATTCTTTTTCTTTGGTCTTTTTGCATTCGCCTTTGAACTCATTTAATCCAGTTTTTATTTTGTTTTAAAATATCCAGCGTGAAAAACGTAAATATTTCCAATAATTGGATAAAATATATTTGTTGGATTCCACGGTAAATGCTGAACCTCATAAGCCTTCTTTGAATGTAGGACCTACCTGTCATTACACTTTGCTGTGTGAAGCGTTGATTTAGTGAATAAAAACACATTTTTAGTTGAAAACGAGAATAGAATTTAAAAAATCGAATGATTGTATATTTACCACGTTTTCAGTACACTCTAATGTACACATGTGTAAGTTTGAAAGATACAATACCATATGGTATTGTATCTTTCAAACTTATATCACTGTGTGTTTGTGTATAAGTGGACGTGTGTGTGTGTGCATTTACGCTGATAATGGTCTGAGTGTTTCATGGCAAAAGGTTATGAAAAGCAAATGTCGTTGTGTTTATACATCAAATATTTTGTTTTTAATCTAAACTGTTGTGAACAAAAAGCTCTCTCACACACACACTCCCACTCTTGCATTTGCAGGGACATTGAAATCCAACACACACACAATCATCTAGAAACAAAAAGGATAACAATGTCTGCTTGCATGTATGTATGTGTGTGTGCATTTCGTTTTAAGCTTTTACATGTGTAAAAGAGCTGATTTCTTTTTTATATGGAATGTTATTTTGTTTGACTACTTATTTATAAGTATCTCAGCGTATATGCACATATGTGTCAGTGTGTGTGTGCGTCTGCCTGTGTTGGGCTTTTGTTTGTATTTCGGCAGTAAAAACCTACAATTTAACGGCAAACATATTAAATGAAAAAAATTGCTCCCTCAGGCAACATTATTTTATTGACAATGATTTCGATGATTTTCATTCGTTCGGATACATCTACGACTGGCAATCCAAAAAAGGGCCAACGCACAGTGGTTCGAAGGCGGGGAAACAAGGACAATAATAATTTGCAATGAAAATGATTTAAAAGGATAACAATATCATTGTGCCAGATTTTCTCGACAACTATAGGGTGCTATTAAAAATTTAAAATAGAAATTGGCTATAAAATAAGTATCATTCATATGACTACCACGACTGGCAGTACCTCATCCGATCAACCCAATTGCACACCAAACAACGAGTCACGTTGAGGATGTATTGGCTTCTCAATAGTCTCGTGTGGGTTCTCTGAACCCCATATGCGGCAATTTTGCTTATTGACGTAGCCATCGAGATGAAAATGAACTTCATCTGAAAACACGAAACTTTTCCACGTAAATTTCTTACATTTTGCGTTAAAGACTGACTACTTTCGAAGTAAGTTGTTAATATTTCCCAAATTTGTTCGAGTGTATAGCGTCCCATTTTGCAAATGTCAAACATAAACCTGAAAATAGAAATAAAAATAATATTATTCTACCTTTCAAAGTCAAAGTAATCGGTAGTTCAAATTTAAAATGTTAAGTGGATCACTCTATAGATTGTAAACCTGCATTGAAAAAAAAATATCTGCATTATTTGTGACAATTCTTTTTGTTCTCTGATGATATGTTGGGTATCACTTCCACGTAAAAACGTGAGAATATTTTAATTTATTTTATGATAGCTAGATAACTTTGATAGAGCGCTAGCGTAAAAAACAATCTCTATTTGAAAATAATCTAGGGATAAATGCTGAAGATATGACACTTTTGTGGAAGAAAAGAAAAATTTAAAAATCTTGTTTTTCTTGTTTTTAATAGATTTTTGCTAGATTGTCATTGTTTCTTGCTCAGAATGCCAGCTATTAAAAACTAAAATAAAAAAATGATATTTAGGTAGCTTTGATAGATAGTTAACGTAGAAAACAAAGTCTATTTGAAAAAAACTAGGGATAAATGCTGAAGATATGACCCTTTTTGTGGGACAAAATATATCTTAAAAATCTTGCTTTTCTATTTTTATTAGATTTTTGCTTTGGCATTGCTTTTTTAGATTAAAAACTAAAATAAAATATTTTTTCTTCTATTTTGTTGGGGATTTTTGTTTTATATTTTTGAAATTTGTAGCTCTCACATTTATCTTTAATTTAATCTAATAGGACTTATACATCTTTTACTGAAATGTATCGAATATTTTGACCGAAAAAATACTATCGTTTCATTCTCTTGAAAAATGTGTAAATAGTCCAAAACACTGTGCATTGTTTGCGAGTGACACACCACTAGAACGCACAAACGAACAAACATCATTTCGAACAGATGGGCTATGTAAGATATCAAATATCAAATAAACATATATAGAAAACGCACGAGCTTAAAACGAGCAGAATTCGTTTGTTTCCTCGAGCAAGTCTAGCTAACATTCGACAAAACAACAAAATCAAATGCAAAGTTGTTAAAAAAAGAGAGAGAAAATAAAAAAACAACCCGAATCAAACCAATAGATAGCAAATAACAATTTATCCAAGAAATAAAGAAAATCCAAAAGAAAAATCGTCGTAGACTCATCACATTGATTGCCGGAGCAAGTTGTTTTCTTTCTTTATGTTGGTGCCTAGGCATGGTTGGGGTAGCAATCATATACTTGGTTGGTGACACAACAACATTTTGTGTTTGAAACACACACACTAGGTGCGTGGGTGTGGGTAGAGTTGCCCTGCGGCAATTTCTTTTTATCGATAGGAACCTCAAAAAAAGCATTTTCCGGTTCGATTAAATGACATCCGGCATGTCTGCAAAGCGGAATATTAATGTTCTTTTATAGTCAATCATATAATTATTAATGTTTTGACGAGTCGTCTTCGATGACTGGGACAATATTTCATTTCCTGCTGCAATTACGCTACCAGACATCCTGAATAAAGCAAAGCAACAAGATGGGTGTATTACAATCTATGTATGGGGATTGAGTCGTACTAGTGTAATAGGTTTAAAAAATGGAAGTGGACAGATTTGCAGGCAAATGTTGTTAAGTTTCGAGGCCGTATATCAAATTTCTATGCATTATCTAATATTATTCTTAGAAATTTACTTTATTGCATATAAATAGTTCACAATCAATTTGTGCAATGGATGGGCTAGTTTCCATGTTGGATTTGATGGTTTATAATCTTTAATTTGATGTCCTGAAAAGTTATAAAATATTAAAGGTAAATGTCTAAGAACTCATGTAATGTTTGTTGACCGTCATTCAATAAAATGTTGTCCTTTTGTTCACCATTGGATGCATGACCGCCACAATGGGTCGATCACTGCGATGTTCACTAGTGTAAGTTTTTTTGGCTCACATACTGAGTGATAGTCACTGATGTTACCTTTGTAAGCTTTATTTGAAGAACAAATGAAAATGAAAGTCTCATTGCTCTTATTTAAAAAAACAATAAACAAAATATATGTACATATTTTGCATTAAAATATATTTCTTGAAAGGCTGATAATGTTAAAATTTTAACAAAATTAGAAGTATGTAAATACATATATACTTATTAAGGTCGGAGACTGATTTGAACAAAAATTCTCACTGAATTGTAAGTCTGAAAATGTGTGAATTTTATATTTCCTTCTTGATAAATTCGAACAGATTGAAATATATTTAAAAATGAAAGACATCACAATTTCAATTGGACATTTCATATTATCTACCGTATAGTCGGGCCAAGAAGTTATATTTATATTTATACTTTCTTAGGGTCATAAGTATTTCGACAAAAAATCAATACAAAAATTAGGAATTTTTTAAAAATTTCCGGTATACGAAGCCATTTTTTGCAATCGTTTTTTATTGCCTATTCGAATTTGCTACAGCATACATATTTAAAAAACTTACCTAAAAGCGAACTTACACAGCGCAAGCAATCTCTTATAAATTCTATCACCCAGTATTTTATTGTTTAAAGTCTCCTTCAGTTTCCCCCAGAGATTCATTATATTATATGAGAGTAAGCAAACTTTAAATTTAAGCTGAATAGTGTTGACACATTTCCTTAATAAAAGTCATGATGTGAGTTCTCAGCTGGTTTAAAACAAAACTTGTGGTCAAATTTGTCCCTTTAAGAGATTGTTTTAATTTAATATTTTCTTATTTTAAACATTTATATTCATTTTGCACCAGGAGAATGCAATCCTAAAATTATAGGGGAAAATAATGGCACAATTGAAGGAAATAATAGGTCGTTTAACTTATATACAGCCGCGCGGCTGCCCTTAAAGGTTGGTTGTTGATATGACGCTCTTATAGTTATAGTTAGAGCCATTTTTCATAATTGATATTCATTCAAGAATATTGGTTACATGAAAAACAACAACCGAACAAAGGAATCACTTAATAGTAAATTGAATAGTATTTTAAGTCAATGATGAAATGAAAAACAAATCTACCGATACTTCATTAAATTCCATAGGATATAAGAAAAAATCGACAAATTTTAAACTAAGATCGACAATAATGTTACTTAGCTCACTCTTGCTTTTAGCGAGCCATGTTCCTACCACT
This sequence comes from Polietes domitor, assembly GCA_947397865.1. Classification (NCBI taxonomy): domain Eukaryota; kingdom Metazoa; phylum Arthropoda; class Insecta; order Diptera; family Muscidae; genus Polietes; species Polietes domitor. Next base: position 39,001,065 of record OX377621.1, read on the forward strand.
GTCCCTACAAACAAAGAAAATATTGGCGTATTTTTCTGATATATTAGTAACAAATGATTTTCCACTTAATGCCATTTATTACAAACATTTTGCCGAAGCGCTAAGTATATCTTTTCTGATGTATACAATTTTCTAAACTCGAAGTCGATATTAAGAAAATTCTATGGAAATTTTTTTAATTTGTTGCAAAATTCCAATTTTCGCCGAAAGTACATTGCAGATTTGTACTTTAATTTTTCTAAAATATAGGTCTCTTAACACTTGCTTTTATTTTCAATTAAAGTTATTTTCAATTAAAGTTAATTATGGTGGCTGCAAATGAATTTCTCTTTCACATAGTAACAGTGGTTTGGAACAATCTCCAAAAAATTGGAAAAAATATTTTAGTTTTGAAAAAAATCTTGTTTGGCTGACACGAAAAAATCGGAAAAAATCTTGTTTTCTTATTTTTATAGAAGACATTTTAAGGTAGAAAAGATTGTTTGCATATAACAGATCTATGGATAAACGTAAATAAAGTTATGACACTCTTTGTATGCGCAAAAGATTTTTTAATTATAATTTTTTGAATTCTTGTTTGTTTTTGAAAAAAATATTTTTTTACAAAAAATCCCAAAAAAATTTTTTCTTCTTATTTTAATAGTAAACATTTTAACTCAGAAAATAATGTCTACATGCAACAGATATATGGATAAATATCTTACACTTTTTATGGACGCAAAAGCTTTTTTAAATTATAGTTTTTGGAATTCTTGTTTAAATGTCTGGAAACCTCATTTACAATTAAGATAACATAATATTTTGTTTTATTTGTTTAACATCTGACATCTTAGCAAAGAAAAGAAATCCTATCTGAAGAATACCTATGTATAAATGTAGAAATTATGACCCTTCTCTAGACGTACATTTCATCTTCAGGTATTAGACAATTTAAGCAATAACTTGGTAAAAATTGATATTTTTAAATTATCCTACTTCTACAAGAAGAAATAGTCGTTCGGATCCCAGCTGTTATAAAATAAAATAAATTTGTAAAATAGGTTTTTGCGCTATTGAACCAAAAAATGTGATTTTCTAAAAAAACCTTTTGCGTCCATATGGCCATAATTTCTACTTTTATCAATAGAACTTTTTCATATAGACATTGTTCGTTAGAATGTTAGCTTTTGCAACATTTGTAGCCATAATAATTTCCTGTATTTACCAGGTGTTATAGGACCTATATTTCAAAAAGGAGAGTACATATTTTTGACAAACAAATTTTTGAGTAGAGTTTATGAATCAGTGAAGTCTTAATGAACACACAAAATGAGGTCTTGCTAAAATGCAAAATAATTGGAAATTAAGAATTTTAAATATTTTCTATTGTTAGTCATGTTCTTATGGTATACCTTATAATCTATAGTCTGATATGTATAACTTAGCCAAGTTTCATTGAAATCGGAAACAATATGTGTAATTTTTTTGGTTGTCCCGGCCACATTTTCCCCTTTGATGAGTTGAAAGAACAGACAGGCGCATCCTTTAACTCATCCTAAAAAATCAGTTACTTTTTTTGGTGTCTCGTAGTTATCCAATTGCCTTAGTTGGCTGTATCTGCAGTCTTATGTGTATAAATTAGCCAATTTCATTGAAATCGGGAACAATATAATGTTGGTTGCAGCTGACACATTTTCCCCTTAGATGAGTTGAAGGTTGTCTGTTGAATTCCCCAAAAAATCAGCAACCTTTTTTGTGATTTAATAATTTACATTTAATTTGATGCGCTACTTTATTGATTCAATAACTTTTGTCATTGACAAAATGTAAGCATAAATATTAACCCGAACCCGCGATGATTAGTATGCATCTAAGGCGACGCATGATGGCTCCTTCAAAACACATTCAATTTCTTATCTGTGCTCTGGTTTAGCTGCCCGCCCCCCTCCAATCCCCGCAAGAAAAACTACTTATAAGAAATCCATTCTAGTTAGCAACGCATAACATTTACTCATCTCTGAACAAACAAAATCGTCGGCATTAAGAAATGCAATAAAAATCCAAATCAACAATAATAAAACTAAAAGTGGAAAGTGTTTTCGGATTTCATCTTTTCTTTTCCAACCAAACAACCAGTCAACAAAGATTTCTGCTGCTTCATCTTCACACATCCGTCGAACATCACAGTACTAAAATTGAATTGCCCCCTATCAGCCAACCCCACCCCCCTCCTTCACACTGATCCCAATAAACGAGGGAAAGGAATCGAAAGAAAGAATGTATGAGAAAAAAAACACGAACCATCAACAACTTTCAATTTTGCCTGAAGATTGTGTATTTTGTTTAACTCTATCACCAACCAGATTGTACAGCAAAACCCATTGAATCGAATTGAATGGGCTTGGCTGGCGGCGACAGCAGCAGCAGCTACAGCAACAGAAGAAGATTGACACATAATGGCGTACGTACGAGTATGTGTTTCTTATCAAAATTCGTGTATGGTTCAATATAATCCCTTTACAATTGTTATCACTCTGATGATGCTAATGCTGTTGCCGCTGATGCTACTTGTACTTGTAGTGGATTCTGATGCTACGATGGTGTGTTGTGTTCCATGACGACAACAACAACAACAAGAAAGCCGGCGAAGTACTCAGCTCTCTAAGCAAGTTTGAGGCCGTTCGTGCAATAAAATCGACAATTTGCCACTTTATTGTTGATATGATTGTGAATATTACCAGCAAAAGGGTTATCAAATACAGGCGATGTATTGTTTGCATGTTTTAAAAAATTACCAGAAAATAAAAGATAATACGAGGGTATTTCAAGAAGTGGGATATTTGGACATTTAATCATATTCCCCTCAATTCCCCCCACAAAAAAAAACTGATTTAATTCATTAAAATTCGTTCATATTTTGGAACTACCAACCACAAGCAATATATAATGTTTTCTCTTGTCAATTTATCAAAATAAAATGAAAACACAACCCTGCGGGAAAATGAACTGTGCCGGGACAAGTACCAGAACTGGTCTCTGGTGGGTAAGGACCGGTTCTGGCTCTAACCCAAGTGTCTGAAGGGGGCCGGTCCCTTTTACCATTGTTTGTCTTTGGAGGGGGTGAATTGACCCCACTGTGGTATGTCTTGGACATGTTCTAGAATCGGTCTCAAAGGAAATAACCTTGAATCGGTTTCAAAGTACATTACTTGGAACTCATCTCAAGAGAATTTACAATTTATTCAGACTTAGGGACCAGTTCTGTGATATATTCATATCGATCTATCCCAGGATAGCTACGTTGATAGCAATTGCCACCAATTGCCCCGTAGGGAAGAAACTAAATTTTGGTTTGCCAAAATATCATGACGTGGAACGCACCTCAAGAGAATTTACAATTTATTCAGACTTAGGGACCAGTTCTGTGATATATCCATACCGACCTATCCTAGGATAGGTACGTTGATAGCAATTGCCACCAATTGTCCCGTAGGGAAGAAACTAAATTTTGGTTTGCCAAAATATCCCACATTCCAATTTGACAACCCTTTATATACTATATATATAAACATGTTCGACTAAGTAGCAGTGTTTCTATAAAAACACATGATTTTGGTTTATATATTATTCTGTTTTTTTTTTTTCGTCTGTCTTATTCAATATGATAACAAACATGTTGTTCAAATACCAAATACAAGAGCACATCAGGCGTGTACGAACGAGCTCGAAGAAACGCTTCTTCTTTTGAATATCGATACCGCCGTTCTTGGTGTTGTCGCATTATTTTTAATGGCTCACATAAGCGTCATTTAGTATGAGATTTAAAAAAGAAAATATTCCCTATTAAATTCTATGGCAGATTTTCACAAATTCAATTGACAGCCCAGGGAACTGAGCTCACTTTACCATCCCCCCTCCCCACCATGTGGCCGGAATCATGGTTATGCCTCAGCTGCTGTTAATGAAATCTTTTTTTTTAATATTTAAAAATGGCTTTCCAAACAGGAAGATATGATGGTGGTAGTTTGAAATGTTTTGCACCTTAATAAAATTTTAATGTTTGATGATATTAGCGATCAAGTGGGATTATGTGTGGATGAGTATGAGTGTGGTGTGTTTCCTGGTGTTCATGAAATATAATGACTTGAACCCTGGTTTGGCAAACACAAAGAAATTATAGATTTTGCAGACTTATTGAGTTTTATTATTATATGACACTCTGGACTACGCAATTAATTTAAAGATGGGTGAAGGTAGCCGTTGGTGCTTCATTAGACTTCTAATGAATACGGACAATTCACAAACAATTCAGCTCCTTAAGGACATTATTGACTTAGTTTTTACTGAAATAGAACCCAAATCATTAAAAATGTATTAAAACATTGACATATATGTGATCAATAAGATTATGCAACAAAAAAAGAGACATTAAGTTCGTCCGGCCGAATCTAATATATATTCAACCACATAATGAATTCACCAGCATTTCCGTCAGATTACACTATGCAACAAAAATTTTGTCGAAGGTCTTTACATTTTTGAGGTATTTTGGATTTCTAAACTCGAAAACGATATTATTTTTTTATGGATATTTTTTTAATATTTTCGTTTTCAATGTTTGATTTGAACTGGGATATTGTCCTGACTCAAAACCATTTTGTATCTATATTTTATAGAAATCTAATTTATTTACAAATGGTATGGTGGCACTTATGATTCATGATTTATGGTAATAGTCAGATAGCTGCGCAGCGACTTTTCAATAAAATACCCGAACTTTATAAGTGAATGATTTTTACAAACGGATGAGAAGAACAAGTCACGTTTTGAATATCAGTCAAAAATCGCACCAAATAAAAAAGCTTACAATATTTTAGAAACAAATATTTTTCTATTCGACCCTTCAACTGTATTATAACATTTTTAGATTCAATCGATCCGTATTTGATTTTATTTTACAAATGTCTATGCAGAAATCTCATTCGTGGATCGTTTTTGTGTTTAGTTTTTGTATATTTTGTTGGAAGTTTGAAATGGAACACTATAACTTCTACATTTATCCATAGGTCTCTTACATATTGATATTGTTTTATGTGCTAGAATGTTGGCTATTAAAAAATATAACTAAATAATTATTTCCGATATTTTCAGATTTGTTTCGTACCACTAAAAAATTATTTCTAGAAAACATTTGTAAATAAATTTGCATTCTATTAAATATAGATGCAAAATGGTCTTGAGCCAGGACAATATCCCAGTTCAAAAAACAATTTTGTCAATTTTTTTAGACTTATCCTAAGCCAGTCATTCTATGTAAAAGTAAAATCAGCAAGATAATTGAACATATTATCGGTGTGTTATTTCCCAAGATGAAAGTACAAATATTAAATATACCTCGACGTTAACTGGAATTTTGGAAAAAAATATATATAAAAAAATTTTAATGCGATTTTACGAATCAGTATGACTTAATGCACCCTAAAAAAATTTTCTCGTTTTATTGGAAAGGTTTGGTGTTTAGTTTTTATATTTTGCCATAAGTTTGACGTAGAACACCTTAAGTTAACTTAAGTTGTTCTGTATATTATTTGTACGTATCATGTATAGTTTAGAATATCTACTGAGGGTGTATCTCGATGAGAGACGAAATTTTGAAAAATAAACAAAATAAAGTACTGACCTCGATATTAATTATATCTAATATTTTTAGGATATATTTTTATACCCTCCACCTCCAGGATGGGGGTATACTAACTTTGTCATTCCGTTTGTAACACCTTGAAATATCGACCTGCGACCCTATAAAGTATATATATTCTTGATCGTCATAAACTTCTAAGACGATCTCGCCATGTCCGTCCGTCCGTCTGTTGAAAGCACGCTAGCATCTAAACGAAAGGAGCTAGAACGTTCAAATTTTCCATAAATGCGTCTTATAGTCGTAGATCGGTTGGGATTCAAATGGGACGAAATCGGCCCAAAGGGAAAAATTTTTCCCTCACAAGGACTAAAAATACCCATAATAATCCCTAATATTTTTGCGTATTTAAGCATGTTTTTTTGAATATTTCTGTTTATATTTGCTTGATATTTGGTATGCGCATTACCCTTATAGCAAAAACGTGCACCATAAAGTGATTCTTATTTGTAGGGGGTGAAATGGGGCAAAAAGGGATAAAAATGGTACATATTAAACGACAACAGCTAGAAACACGAAATTCGGTTTGTACATTCCTCTAATTGAGTAGATACATAATATAAAAGTATTTTTTCCAAATTCGTACTTTTAAGGGGTAAAATAGGAATAGAGGGATAAAAATGGTACCAACCAAACGGCTGTACCTAGAATAATGAAATTCGGTGTATACATTCCTCTGATTGCATAGATAAGTAAAATAAACGGATTTTTCAAAATTCGTACTTTTTGGTGATAAAATGAAAAAAGGGGATAAAAATAGTACCAATCTAATGACCGCAGCTAGAGTCATGAAATTCGGAGTATACATTCCTCTGAGTGTGAAGACACGGAAAATAAACTGATTTTTCGAAATTCGTACTTTTTGGGTTTAAAATGAAAAAATGAAGACACGGAAAATAGACGAATTTTTCGAAATTAGTACTTTCAAGGGATACAATGGTACAGAGGGATAAAAATAGTACCAACTAAACGACTACAACTAGAATGATAAAATTCTAATTGCGTAGAAACGTCAAGGGGGTTAAAATGGTACCAACCAAATGGAATCATGGAATTCGGTGTATACATTCCTCTGACTGCATAGACACGCAAAATAAAAAGTTTTTTTTCAAATTCGTACTTTTTCTTTTACGGCAAATTGGTTGAATCATGAAGTTAGGTTATTTTGCACTATGTACGTCTGATAATGGATTTTCAAAATTTGTACTTTTGAAATTCAAATAGAATGGAAATACAACCAACTGTAGCACCCACTATCTACCAATATTTATGGCTTTGAAAATATTTTTCAAAATATAAATAAAAAATAATTATTTTTTGAATTGACGTATTGGTAGCCTTGACTTATAAGCGTGGTTTGAAATAGTTAAAATATTATATTTATTTATAAAATTTGTCAATACTTGTATTTGTTTTGGTTTGACTATATTAAAAAAATTATATTTTCCTGTAATATTACTGCACTTCTACGAAAACAGACAACCTCTGTGGAATGCAATCCATGGTGGAGGGTATAAAAAGTTCGGCCCGGCCGAACTTAACGCCGTTTTTACTTGTTTTTAATCTATTTTTTTTAATTCCAATTTTTACTACAATAAGGATCATAGTAATATATTTATCCATTGATTATCTCCAACTAGGTCTTGTTTATTTCGTCAAGATCTCAGCTATTACGAAATAAAACAAAACATTTAGTTATCTAATTTGTAAAGGGAATTTTTGTGTCATTTAAACAAAACATTAAAAAATCATGCCTTTAAAAAAGCTTATTTTGTGTTTACTTTGGCGTAGTTTTCTGTGCAAGAATATTGCCTGTTAAAAAATAGAACAACATGTTTTTTCCTATATTTTCTATTTTTGTATGATATTTTTTCGTTTTTCCCGAAAAAAAAATAATTATTTCTCATTTTTTTGCATACTGTTCCTAAACCACTGTTTCTATGAAAATTGCAACATTTGTAGCCGTCATAATTACCTTTAATTGAACATATAAGCGGGTGCTATCGGAGTTTTACTTCCAAAATGACAGTACAATTACAATACAATAAAATTGGAAAAATTAAAAGAAAATTGTAAAAATTAAAAGAAATATCCATAAAATGTTTTTATGCCGATTTGAATCAGTAAGCCTCAATGCACCCTAAATATAAATTTTTAGATATCGGACACATTTTTTTCGCATTCATTGTATTATCCGACTTAAATGTGATCATTAGGCTGTCCCGATCACAAATAATTATCTGATAACACCGTACAACAATTTTTCAAGAAAGTTTTTATGCAGGACTGCAGAGTACAAAAGTATACAATGTTTCAAAAAATATTTGAGATACTTATTCGCACCCTATATTACCGGTGTAAGTGTCAAAATAAAGAAGAGAATATTTTCTAAAAAATACTTTAAATTGAATGCTTCTATCCGTATTACATTAGCAGTAACAACCTTTTAATTTTCATCCCTTAGTATATTTAGTTTATTCAAATTTTATTTTGAAAACTAGGGAAATTTGAAAATGGTTGTTAATACTAAACAAATACAAATAAACATATGTGAATTGCAGTATTTTTAGCAGACATTTTATTTAATTTGACACTTATATAGGGAGCGAATAAGGATTTAAAATATTTTTTTTTTAATTTATCATTTTCTTATTGATTGGTTCAGCTTGAGGCCATGAAAAAACTGGTGGTGTTGTTTATTATTTATTTCTATTTTATCTTCCCAATATTTCATTACCATCATCAGGGGATAAACACCAAACAAAGATATATACAATTTATAACAAATATTCACTATCAATATCACGAAAAATGCAATAATAACTACTTTAAAACTTAATAGACGTCGTCCTGTTGTCTGTACAAATTGTTGTCAACTAAAAGTCTCTCTTTGTCGGCTGTATTTTTGTATTATATGTATGTCGATAAGCTTTTGCGCAATTCTCTGTGTCTGTTTTGTAATTCATTCTCTTCTCAGTGGGAACGTCAATAATGTTCAATACTTCAAGAGTAAATCTACGCTTATAATTTCTCTCTGCTAATATTTTTACGTCTCTGAAGTTTGGCCTTTCAGAGTACGGTGGGTGGAGCTGTTTTTTTGCTCTATTGGCTTGTCAGTTGCTTTTTGGTCCGTTTTAAGTAAATTTAAATTTATCATTTTGAACTTTGCAGTTCTGAGGATGAGGAAATAAAAAACTAAAAACGCCACTTAACTCTATTTCGCCTATAGCTTCAGACGTCTATCATCCAGTTCAAGTGTAATATGAACTATAGTACACTGTCCTAATATTAAAAATTGTTTAATATTTTTCACTGGCTATTAGCGGTTTAAGTTAGTCTCCCCAGTATGTTTTCAAAATAAAAACTTTATTTCTTTAAATTGTTCGTCTGTCTTGCGAACATCTAACTTATTAAATAGGGCGGAATCTTTTCACAAGAACTGAAAGTATGTCTGATAAATTGAGTATGTCTAGTACAAATTGTTCCATTTAATCTCTGCTTTCATGTTCTTTTTAATAGATACTTATAAGCAAACATTAATATCGCTGGGTTTAAGTATCAATCATAGTTATCGGAGCACGTTCCTCTCATCCTTTGACAAGAACTGTATTATTGAGGTATTGTTTATCTTTCGCTATTTCTCTATATAGTTTACACAAGTTTAAGGACCTGCTGACATCATAAGTTGCCATTGACGATTATACAAAACCGACTAATATGAGTTAAAAACTCCTTTAAGTGCCAATACCGTAGCGAACAAAGATAATAATCATACTTGAACTTGGCAAACACGTCTTTGCCAAAGCAATGTTCATAGACGACGACACACACACAAACATTTTTACACAAACATACATATAGATGTGTGCAGACATACATCATCTCAGTCATACGTATGCCAACATTTACCAACATAAACACAAGTACGGAATTTACTTTGCACTTGACTTTTTAACTGTGAAGAGATATTTTCCTTCGTCGATATTTTTTCACTTTTCTCTTGTTGCCTTCATCGACGAAAGGATGTGAAAACAAAGTTTAGTGCTTGTTACTGGCTTTTTTACGTTTCGTTGAATGATGTTTTTAAAAGAAAACTCTTGACTCTTTGTTTGTTTCCCTTCCTGAACTGGAGTTAAAAGCATATGCACAGACATATGCATGTTTATTAGACGAGTTTTTTGTTTGGTAGAAAAGGGGATATATTTAAAGAAAATTGTTTGAAATGTTTCTATGGAAAGCATTTTTATTATTAACTTGATATATTTGAATAGGAAAATGTCCTCAAGATTTTTCAATAATTGGATTTTTTTCTACCATAGCAGTTTGAAATAATGAAAATTAAAATATAGGGTTTAATTGCAGAATTGTAAATTAAAAATAAAAACGGAAGAGAATAACTCCCGCGATGATTTGGGTGGGAATTTCTCATCATATCTCATATCATAAGAAATAGACATTTTGTAACCGAGTCCTAAACAAATATTTTGTGTTTGTACCGAGGCATACTGATATATATATATTATTTTAAGCCGATAGCTTTATTTGCTAGTGCTTTTTTCTAGTTTATTATAATTTTAAATTGTAATAAATAAATAAATAAATTAATAAATATATTATTTTAAATAAAAAATCATGATTTAAAAAATATATTTTTCGCCTACAAAGAGAGCCATAAATTCTACATTTATTCCTAGATCGTTTACATATTGAAATTTTTTCTACGTTAGAGTGTTAGCTATTAAAAATGGGACAATGTCTATTTCTTTTAGATTTTTTCTATTTTTTATGATTTTTTCGTACCAGAAGAAAAGTTAAAAAAATATTTTCTCAATTTTTTGAAGACTGTTCTAAACCACTGTTTCTATGTGAAAATGGTATGCGCAACATTTGTAGCCATCATAATTACCTTTAATTCAATATGTCAGCGGTTGTAATCGGACCTATATTTCCAAAAAGGGAATACAAATAAATCAGCACCTTCGGCGAAAATTGTAATTTTATTAAAAAAAATCAAAACAAATAATATAATTCTTGAGTTTAGAAAGCTAATAATAATATATTAGAAATGCTGTAGATAGCCCTTCGGAAAACTTTTTGTTTCATAGGGTATTCTACACTATCCAGATATGATTCTAGGAATAATTGGTTTAATTCTCAGTCTGACGGGCTTTTACACCTAGAATTTGGACACAACAGCTGGATCATTCAAATCTTTAATTAATCAAAATCTTATTTTTTTGGAATTCATCCTATATCTTTTTACCGGATGAAGACATCCTATCGAAATTTTACGCGCTTCTGGAGTCTTAGTTTGTCTGCAGGCTACTGGTTGACCTTATTAAGTTGGACACAAAAACTTATATTTTTTAAGTTTATTGAACTGTTCTTATAGAAAATATACTTATATCAATATATATAGTTAGTTTATATATTTTGCAAGAGTACTTCACGTATATGGGTAAAAAGAAAACAATAAAATAAATAAATTCGCATATCCGATTCAGTAGAATATAAACAATTTTCACAAAAATTATTTATTTAGACAATTAATTCGCGAAATTTAAACCACCGATAATAAAAATTTAAAAATCGAATTTTATCCACTTATATAATATGGTCTTCTGAACCGCCATCAAAATGAAGGTATTTTTAAAAATCGCATTTTTGGGATTTATTTTCCCCGTTTTGGGAATTGTGAAAATTTTATAGCAAGTAAAAAAAAGTAAAATTTTCAATTCTGATTCACCATTGAAATGAAGGTATTTATAAAAATCGCATTTTTGGGATTTATTTTCCCCGTTTTGGGAATTTTGGAAATTTTATATCGAGTGGAAAATCCAATATTTTCATTTTGCCATATACAAATTTTTAATTTGATTACTTGAAATATTTTTGAAACTTCATTATTTATTTTAATTCGATAATTTTTAGGTTTTTGATTAAAAAAATAAAATTTTTTGGGCTTTATTTCCCCCGTTTTGGTAATTGTGGTATTTTTATATGGAGTAAAAAACAATATTTTCAAATTATTGAAAGTATTTTTCAAAATCACATTTTTGTGAATTATTTTCCCCGTTTTGGGAATTGTGGAAATTTTATATTGAGTGAAAAAACAATGTTTTCAATTCTGATGAACGATCGAAATGTAGGGATTTATATATTATTATTTTTTTTATTTATTTGTCCCGTCTTAGGAGTTGTGGAAATTTTATATCAAGTGGAAAATCCAATATTTCCAATTTACTTTATACAAATTTATTTTATACAATTGACTATATGAAATATTTTTTTAAATTTATTTATTTTAATTTGTCATTTTTTAGATTTTTGATTAAAAAAATCAAATTTTTTGGACTATATTTCCCCGTTTTGGGAATTGTGAAAATTTTATATCGAGCTAAATTTTTTTTAATTGTTTCTTTGAAATATTTTTTTTTTAAATTTTAAATAATTAATTATTTGAATCCCGCGATTTTTAGATTTTCCATTTTTAAGACCATGTCTAATATTTACAACCCACAGGGAGACATTCGTACATGTGTACCTTTGAAGATGATTTCTTCGGTCTTACTTCACACTTTGTTGATTTATACTTTTTCCTCCCTGTTTTTTATTCACATCGTATGATTGGGTTCATTGCTTGGCAACTTGCAACTTGTATGTGCAGGATACCAACTCGTAAGTGTGAACATGCCCATGGACGTATGTACAGAAGTGTTTGATGGGGCCTGTGTGTGTGCGTGTGTTCGAGTTTATGCATGTGTGAGAAAATCGATCTATGTATGTGTATGTGTGTGAGCATATGTGTCTGAGCAATGTTACACTTCAGTGCATCTGTAGTAACACACAGACACATTCACGCGCAGCCATTACACACACATCCTCAGATATTGCCTTCACAAAGGTTGCAACAATTTTATGCTTCATTAAAACTTTACTTTTTTCCATACTCCACTTAATGTAATTTATTACGGACAGAAACACAATATATATATATATATATATTCCACACAGAAAACAAAAGGGTAATTTTTAAATAATTATAATAACTAAAGGAGGCCCCAAAGGCAATTTAAAGTATTATATTCAGACAGCAAAAAAAGGAAATATGTATATCACCATAACAACTGTTTCGGGGTATTGAAAACATATCCCATAAAAATGATAATTTGCCAATAAAAAAATGCTATAATATGACTTGAAGTGAGAGAGGATTCAGCTTATACATAAAAATGGTTATTGCAAAGATGAAGGCCCTTTCCATGCGAAAAAAATATTTCTGCCTATTTAAAATAGATTTTTGGGTGTAAGACGTGGATTTTCTACAAGAAACTTTGTACTGAGAATATGTATCTTTCTCCAGGATGAATGTAGATTCTTGCGACATATGTTCCTTTGGAAATTTTTATTCTTGTGGAAGCCTTGCAAACGATTATTTTGATTGTGTATTAATGGTGTTGATTCCAGTAAAAGCTGGTCTAGCACTCTCATTTTGCTTTCCTGGCAGCTGCAGCGTATTTCAGAAGAAAGTCTTTCCAAGTAATGAAGCATGAAGTAAACATTCCTGTTTAGACACAATAGGTCGCATAGGAATTTTTGTAGACTACTAGTTGTCCATTTGTCTCTAAGATTATATCACTTTCTAGTATACACTGAAAGAATTATCTTCATACTATTTGTGATTTTGCATTAACCTCAGTGAAAATTCGTCGCAAAAGTAATACTTCATAAAATGTATGAAACATGTTTCGTAAAGCACAAATCAATGAAAAGTGTCATAGAATTTATGAAACATTTCTGAGAAACTATGAAACTTTGTTATACAAGTTAATTATTTTTCATAATATGATTTATGAAAATTTTCATAGATTTTAAAAGGAAACTTCATTGATTTTATGAAAGAGTTTCATAAATATTACTAATTTACACTGAAGTTTACAATATAAACAAAAAAGCAAAAAAGGTCTAACTCGTTGACTAACCATCATTGTGAGAATCGTTGCATACTCATTGCATTGGTCAAAATCAGGGTGCTTTTTATTGAGGTATAGAACATCGAATTGAAATAAAACACAAGAAAATCGTTTTAATGTCCATCAATTTGGCTTTATTGGAAGGATAATTTTATAATAATAATTTTATAAATATGATTTCGGGCATGTGGCCGCCGCGGCTGGCTCGAATATAGCCAATTCTACAGGTCCAATTTGCAATTTGCGCAAAATCTTCCATAAAGTTGATGGACAAAGCTCCAATTGCTGTGCACGGTGGCGAATCGATTCATTCGGGTCCTCTCAACACTTTGCTCTACAGCGGCAATTGTTTCTTCGGTGCGCACTGTTCGACGTCTCTGCGGATGCGTATTATCACATAGAGTAAACGTAGTGCGAAAACGATCCATGGTTAACCGAATTAATTGCTCTGATGGACGATTATGTCGACCATAAAATGGACGGAGCGGAGCTTGCGGTGAACTTCGCGAACTGAACCATTACTTTCGAAATAATAATTTGCACGATTTGCAAGCGTTGTTCTTTTGTCAACCTGTTCATGATGAAATGGCAAACCAAACTAAATATTAATCACTTGACAGCTGACAAAATGGCCGCCAGTTAAAAAAGTGATGCCAACTTAAAGTTCTATACCCCAATAAAAAACACCCTTTAGTTGTAAGTTATGAAACATTTCACAAAAACTATGAAATCCTTCATTATTTTTATGAAGACATTTCATAACACAAATATTTAATTGTTTATGACATATTTCACAATATTTAAGAATTGTATATTTAATGCAATGAAATCTTTCTTTGATATTATAAAACTAAGTTTCACTATTTTAACAATTTTGGTTTATGAAATGTTTATTTTATAAAATATTTCATTTGATTTATGAATTTTTCATACATATTAAGACAAAAAATTCACTAAATTTATTAAAAACCTTTTATGAAATCGCTTCAGAAATATTATAAAGGAAAATTCTTTCAGTGTATGTACATTATAAGGTCAGTGGCGATATCGATATGACCTGAAAGTTATTAGTTATTGTTTTTCGAAAACAATATTATTAATATTTTAATGGATCTTTTTTATTTTTACTAATATTCTAAATTGCGCTGAAGGCACCTTTACTATTTGTACTCTCATTTTGGACATATAAGTCTGACAAACCCCTCTTATATATTTAATTAAAGGTAATTATGATGGTTACAATTGCTGCGACTATCACTTTTATATCGAGATAGTGGTTTAGGAACGGACTCCAAAAAAATTGAGAAAATTTTTTTTTCGAAAAAATCTTTTTACTGACACTAAAAAAGATATGAAAAATAGGGGAAAATATTTAGTTTTATTTTTTAATAGCTGACATAATAATGAAGAAAACAATGTATATATCACAATGTATATATAAAAGATCTATAGAAAATGTAGAAGTTATGGTAGACGCAAAAGATTAAAAAAATCAGGATTTTCTAAATTTGTGTTTAAATAGCGTGACAAAGCCCTTTGTTCCTTAGATAAATAAATATTTATTTTAATTTTTTTAAAATTTAGAACCTCACGAACAAATCAAGGCCTAGTTGATGAACATATATAGATACATGTAGATGTTATGATGCTAATTCTTGTATCAATCAATTTAAACAAAAATTTCGCAAAAAAGTGACACGAGTATTTGAAAATCCCTTAATTCTACAATAAGGACCATAACTTATACATTTATTTGTAAATTTTCTTCAAAAAGGACTTATTTTCTTCGTTAGGATGCCAGCTATTGTAAAAAAGTACAAAATAATCTGTTATCTAATTTGTAAAACAGGTTTTCGCGCTATTTAACAAACAAATTAAAAAATCATGATTTAAAAAATCATTTGTGTCGCCAAATTGGGTCGTAACTTCTACATTTATCCATAGATCATTTTCCTATAGATATTGTTTTCTCCGTCAGAATGTTAGCTATTAGAAAATAGAAAAAAATATATATGTTTTTATTTTTTTCTATTTTTTTTTTTATTTTTCAAAAAAAAGTTGTTCTCAATTTTTAGGAGACTGTTGCCAAATCAATATATCTAAAGGGTGATTTTTTAAGAGCTTGATAACTTTTTTTTTAAAAAAAACGCATAAAATTTGCAAAATCTCATCGGTTCTTTATTTGAAACGTTAGATTAGTCCTTGACATTTACTTTTTGAAGATAATTTCATTTAAATGTTGACCGCGGCTGCGTCTTAGGTGGTCCATCCGCTTAGTCCAATTTTGGCATTTCCACGTTTTTGAGTAACAGAGACCCAATTGGTGCGAACGGCGACGAATCGAAAATTGGTGGTCATCATTAACACTGGCCGATACAGCTGCGATATTTTCTTCAGTTCGCACTCTACGTAAGCGTGTTGGTGGTTTAATGTCCAACAATGTAAATTTGGTGCGAAATTTAGTCACAATAGCCCGAATAGCCGCTTCAGTGGGTCGATTAAACTGACCATAAAATGGAAGCGCGCAATGAACTTTCTTAACAGAGCACGCATTTTGATAATAAAATTCAATAATTTGCAAGCGTTGTTCGTTTGTAAGACGATTCATGATGAAATGTCAAAGCATACTGAGCATCTTTCTCTTTGACACCATGTCTGAAATCCCACGTGATCAGTCAAATACTAATGCATGAAAATCCTAACCTCAAAAAAATCACTCTTTATATGAAAGTGAAATTTGCAACGCCTGTAGCCATCAAAATTACCTTTTATTGGCCATATAATCGGGGATTATCGAACTTATATTTCCAAAATGAGAGTTCAAATATTAAAGATATCTTCGGCAAAAATTTGAATTTTAGTAAAAAGAAATAAAAAGACGTTAAGTTCGACCGGGCTGAATTTTATATTTGGAGTGCACTACACAGTATTACCGGCAGATTAGAGGCTATCAACTTTACATAGAACCCTATTACGAAAACTGTGACGTTTCATTATTATAATATCAATAGTCCTCTACTATACACACAATCTTGAAAAAAATTTCCTAAATATTATTAGGTAGAAAAAATTTCTCTCAAGCCCGATTTTCCCTATTTGCAATTTCTTGATTCCAGCCTAATTGTCTGCACCATTTTGATAGGAAAAGTTCCAATATGTTACTGAGTAGAATATGCAAAACTAATTTCATGGTTTTAGCTACAGCAGTTTGATTGCTACCACTTTCACTCCTTTTTCCATTTTGACCCTAAAAGTTTGAATTTTGAAAAATTCGTGCCTCTTATTTGCCGCTTCTACGTAGACGGACGAGTGCAAACACTTAATATCATGATTCTAGCTACATCCGTTTGATTGTTGCCAGATTTAATACCATTTAGATACTGAAGGTACGAATATCGAAAAATCTCTTTATTTTTGCGTCACCGCACCGAATTTCATTATTACAGATGTAGCCGTTTATTTCGTACCATTTTTATCCTTATTCGCCCCATTTTCCTCCTAAGAGTACAAATTTCAAAAAAATCCTTTTATTTCGTATCTTCACAGTCAGATGAATGTACACACCGAATATCACGATTTCAACTTCGGCGGTTTGGTTGGTACCATTTTTATCCCTCTTTTCGAATTTTATCTCTTAAAAGTACGAATTCTGAAAAATCCCTCTGTTTTACGTATCTACGCAATTAGAGGGATGTAAATTCGAAATTTCATGTTTCTAGCTATTGTCGTAGCATTGGTACCATTTTTATCCCTTTTTTGTCCCATTTTACCCGATAATGCTTTTACTTACTTTTTGGTGCTTTGTAGAAAGGGAAAGAATTGTCCAAGCATGTTGATGAGTGGAAGACAAACGGACGTAGGGATGTCAAAATTCGATCAGAGTACAACAATTGCGACATATCATATTCCCCTAGAATTGCCATTTCCTACTGCAGCACAATTTCCAAAGAAAAATTACATTTCAATTACTTACACCAAATTTGTTTTTTGGGCACTAGGAAATGTCTCCCCGTTGCTTAGCGGCGATGTCCTTTTTTGTGTGCTGCAGCAATTATCCCTTCTATAAAATTCTTTAGCCACTCGTCCGTCCATTAACTAACTAAATATATTTACAATTTTATGGGCTAACTGTCCTTTTTTTCAGTTAACGAAATTGCGGATCCAATTTAATCATTATTATTTAAAGTATCCTCAATCAATTCAAATTTTATTTAAAATGCTAGCAAAAGATGAAGAAGAAGGAAAGCGGAACATTTTTATGTCTATGTGACATTTGATGGTATGTGGTTGTTGTTGTTGTTGCTGATGTTGGGATTTTTCCTTCCTCTCGGACCAAAGGAAGGGATGACAGCCTCACTCCAAGTGAATTATTGATGAAAGTGGAAAATTTAACCGGTTTGCTGGAGCTGCTGCTGCTTCTATTGCCTGTCCACTGGGAAATTGACTAGAGTTTTATTTTGTTCAATTTTTTATTACATGTTTTTCTAAGTTTTCACTTCCTCTTCCCTACTTTGGTTTGCTTTGCTGTGCTTGCTTCCTTCATCAACATCATCAATTTTCTTTAGCACAAATGGTTTTTGTTTGTTTTGTTGTTTGCCGGCTGTTGGTTGGGCGGTGTGGTGTGATGTGGCTGCTCTTTCTAGGCGAGAAATTCAATTCAATTCAATTGATTTGAATTCAATTTAGCTTCTCGTAAGTTAATTCGTAAAATAAATATTCAATATTCACCAGAGAGAATGCAAAAAGGAAAGACTGGTAAAAGAAGTGGCAGCAACAACAGCAGCTGAAAAAAAGAAAACAATTTCATTTTGTTTGGGTCCATTCAGGCGGTGTCAAGATGAAAAAACTTAAGTAATATTTATACAGAGAAACGAAAGTAATCGGAAACGATTTCAGTAGAAATCCAAAGTTTTTAATGTTTCAATGGAAGTTGGATTTTTTTTGGGAGAAATGTTCACAAGAATTTTCTCTATGACTTGAGATGTTGGTGCCGTGGGGGGACTTTATAAGGTTTACGAGGGATCAAAGCAGGCTTTGTGAAAATTAAATTTACTTTAAACCTTCTCTATGCACATCATGGCAATCTCTAAAGGAAACAACGTTTTCACATAATATGCAGCTTTAAAGGACTGCATTCGCTCTTTATCGATTTTAAGGACATCTTAATCCAATTTTTTGTCTCCTAGCTTCGTGAAGTGTTTTATTTTATTTAAGTGGAATAAAATCCCACTCACAGTATTTCTGTTGTTCTTTTTTTTTTGAGAGAATGTTTTCATAAAAACAATCACTGGCAACTTTCTCTACCATCGCATTTGTTTATTGGCTGAGCAAAATAGGATAACAGCTCTCACCCAAACTCTCTGTAGTATTGCCTTCCTCGACGCCTGTTGTTGGCCACACGTTAGCAGGCAGTTAGAAATTGCCAGCAATTAGTTTGTTTTGGTTTGTTAAGCTAATAAATATAATTCTGTATTTTTTCTTTGTTCACTTATTCAATTTTCATGTTCGCCCTCATGCACGTTTGGTTGTATTCATGTTTTCTTGCTTTGATACGTTCTACGCCCTACTTAGGATGGAATGCATTTTAGGTTTGCCCTGTGCTTTAAAGAAATTTGAAATATTAAATTGGAAGAAACCTCATAAATCGGTTATGAAAATTTCTAAGACAATTAATCAAAACGCACGACTAGTATAGCTGTATGGAATGGCTATCGGACAAAGGTTGACTCACAGTGACAAGGAAACTCAAGTCCCATTAAATTAAATCAGCTGATCTGAATTAGAGGTTTCTCGATTTCAAGAAGTAGCCAAGATATGTCTCCACAGGCAGCCGAATGAATTTTAGCAATAACAATAATTTAGTATAATGCAAACCTCTTGTCTATCCGACCGCGATATAAGTTTGCAAGTTTGCAAAATAGACAAGATGTTTAGAGTGGAATCCGAACTGATATTGTTTCTTTTTGAGAAACATGTTTTTTACATTTAGTTTAAGGAAATAAAATCTGAGAATCTTTTATATGGGAGCTATATCCATGTTATATCCAGCAGTTGTTATATAACAATAACGATTCAACTGTCACAAATTGGAAATAATAAAAATGAAAATTGCATACAAATGATGTTAATTTTTTTTTTTTTTTGAAAAATCAACCCGATACTCTGTTCAGTGTTGTGGTTCTTTTTTTAGATCAATGGACATGTCATTAAGCAAAATTGCGGCATTTGGTGCGATGAGAATCTACTGAGATTGAATAAAAATTTTGTGTTTTGTTAATTGAAATGAGGATAACCACACACACTTTTGGTCACGTACGTATTTTGTATCCTGTATGAGTATAGCTCATCAGTGGAGCTTCTATATAGAGTGCTTACGTTGTTATGTTGTCATCAGCCATATATATTTATATGTTTGCAAATTGACATATTAGTTATATATACACCCGAAAATCAAGACGCAAGACTCTGTTGCATAGATAATACTGAATTTTTAGCGATGCTCTGAGTTAAGTTGGCTTTGAGGGCATCGGCCGGGGACTTTAGAATACCCCACAAGAAATAGTAGCTGGGTCATTACAGGTCATGCCTATTGTGGCATTCGCTGTGTGTCCCAAAACGTCGCACAGTGAGATAGCTTCATAGTTTCGAGAGCAAAAAATATATGCAGTGCTCGTAGAGTGATGAAATTTTGTACCCAGCATTTTCTGAACGATATTAAGGAAAATATGGAGTTTCATCAAAATCGACAACGCTCATCATACATCGTCCATAAAACATAAAATTAATTTTAAATTTCATACACAATTTTTTGTTTCGGTCCGACTTGGAATTTTGCACAGAGTTTTCAATTAACAAAATAAAAGCAAAATTTCATCAAAAACGACCACACCCATCATATACCGCCCATATAACTCAAAATGAATTTTTCACACTAAATTTTGCACCGGGTTTTTTCTACGATTGGCAAAAGTTAGAGAATATTTTTACATAAATTTAAATAATAGTTTCTCCCGCCTCATACTGCTGCGATAAGAAGACGTAAGACGACGGCGCCAACTTCCTTTTTTTTTAAGGAAAACTGCAAACGCTGAATTTTATAAAGACAATTTAATTCGCTCATATCTGCTAAGCTGCATATGTAATCCAAATAAAATTTTTTAATTAAAATGCTAATGCTAGTTTTCAATAAAAATTACATTAGAATATTAGCGGTGTAAATATCGTACATACTTACATAAACTACTGAGCTGAATGAATATTTTTATCAGATTTAATTAAGTGACTTCACTGTATGTTTTTTTTTTCAAAGACAAAATATTATTTTTTACTTTGTGAAACACTTTTCTATAGAACTGCATCGTTAGATTTTTGAAAATTAATTGTCGAAAAAAACTGTTTTTTCAGTAAAATATATGAATGCTTCGTTCTTTTATTAGAAATTGTGGTTTCCAGTCCTTATTATGGCACAAAAGCTGTTTTTGTCCCAAATATAGTTTACTTGTAATAAATATTAAAAAATACCTTCTTAAAAAATTTATGAATTTGTGTCAACATAATTTTATTCCTTAAAATAATAAGGAATAAAATAATAATTTTATGCCTTCAAATAATAAAAGGCATATTTAGAAATGTTGAACGGTATCTCGTAACTTCTGGCAGTCAGGGTACATTTAGTTCAAAAATCAGGTAATTTAGTTCCAAAGGCCAATTATCATTAATATTTCTCTCATTAACTTTTGAAAATTAGGTACACAACCAAAAATATGAGTAAATTTCCTTTATCCTCAAGTTATTTTTTTACAAAACTCAATCTAGATCAGAAATGCATTTCAGATAGGATTTAATACTGCACCACTGTGCGCCATCGTCACATATAATGCATTTTTTCATCATCATAGTCATTCATCCAAAAATGTAAGCCCAGCGTATCGATCTAGGCCTGCTAGATGAGTTTTTTTCCTTGTCACCAAGATTGCCATGAAAAATCGCCAATTATCCCCAAATAAACAAAAATAAATTATGAATGATTTGTTGATTCATTAACAATTACGGAATATTTTGATCATCTTTATCCCCAAAATAGTCATGAAAAATCGCCAATTATAAAAAAGTTGTTTTATTATAAAGAACTTGACCAAAACAAAAATCATTTATAAATGCTTTGTTGATCCGTCAACAATCTAGGAATATTTTGTTAAAATTTCAGTATATTTCATTCCAATGAAACAGTGCTATACTGTTGCAATTGATGCAACAATTTACAATATTTCGTGTAAACATAACCAGAAAAATTTGTATATCGATAGTATTAATGACTTTATAACAAAATCATTTTAATGTTTCTTTTTTGCCGATTAGATGTTTCTCTTTCATATTCTTATTATAATTATATTTCTGACCAGCGGAAGATGGTCTTCACCGACCAAAATCATGATAAACGTAGTGAGCAACCGTAATAAATTACACTAAGACATTTGTAAATAGATTTGCATTCCCAGTTTAAATTATCATCATTTTTTGTCCGCTTGACCATCGTAAAATCATCATGTCTGGGGACAAATCTCCACATCTGGCGAAGCTGCGGCGAACACTCATTCGACGTGATGATTTGATAAAAACAACATGAACGCCACAGGCTGTCGACATTGAACCGCTCCAGATTGGAAACCCTTTTTAAAAATACAATATAAAAAATTCTCAATCATTTCTGCCGCCTTAAAGTGTTACCCCTTTTTTCCATGACTCAATGTGTGCCTTGACTTTTCGTTGCTCAAAATTGCTCTAAACTTATTTTCAGTTATTACCCAGCAAAAACTCTCATTACCAAGTAATGTGGGGAATAAGGCAAAACCAAAAACCTTCACTGCTTATTTTTCGGATTCGTTTCTAATTATTTTTATAATGGGATTGTAAAAAAATAAGTACTTCCACGCACGCTTACGAAAAGTTAATAAATAAGTACTTCTAAACAAGTTGTAAAATAAGTGGCCTCAGGAATATACAAAATAAGTCATTATTGATAACTAGCCAAATAATGTATTATCAATAATGAAAACAACATTTTTATTAAATTATATATTTTGTATCGACTTTTTAACAATATGAATACAGAATTTAGGGTTGTTTTTCTTTAAGCCTGTATAACTAAGCTGCGATAACAACAGCACTGCTATTCTCTGACTCACCACAAAAATGTAGAAAATTAATTTTTAAAATCTTAAGTTCTATGAAATTTAATTTACCAATAACTACTTATTGAGACCATTATAAGGAAGTAGTTATTTCATACTTCAAAATAATGTAGGGCGTAAAGAGCTGACATTACTAGGTAAAGCTAAAAGTAATGAGGAGTCATTACCGAGTTTTTGCTGGGTAGTTCTTGTGTTGTTTGAATGGTGATTAATTTTGATTAATTTTCTTTGTGTTTTGAATGTAACACATTCGAATTCCAGATATTCGATTAAGTAATTTCTTCTTATTTTAAGTTATTTTTTAGATTGTAAAGAACAAACCAAATATTTATATTACATTTTGTCAAACCTTCTTTGTTTCTAAATCACTACGTACTACACAGTGCAGGGCATATCGACTTCGACCCTGTCGAACTTCTCTCCGCGTAGCGCTTGTTTTGACTCGTAATCGTGGTATGTGATTTGATGTGTTGTGTCATTGTTTTGCTCTGTTGTTATTGTTGATGCGATGTCAAAGAAAGATCCTTGTATTTCACATCGTTCGAAGGAATTCCGGGAAAAAATCTCAGTATTTATTCAAAACTTTTGTCGTTGCCATCAATTTTATTTTTCTTGTTTTTTATGTTGTGTTGTTGTTGATTTTTTTAGCTTGTTCATTGTTCGCGAACCAATTAAAATTTATATACATACTTTCGCGGAGCAGTTGACTTTTTTCCACTCGCTCATGGCTGCTTGTTACTTAGCGCTTTCGTTTCGTCTGTTATTGTCAAGTTTCGGCGTTTCTTTCCGTTGCTGTTTTTTTTTGCGTGCTGTCGAATTTGTATTTTTATCGCATGGCGGGCCGGGTTGGAAGGAGTAGGAGAAGATTAATATCGTTACGACAATAAACGAAACGAAAACTTTTGCAGATTTTTAATAATGAAAATTACAAGATAATTAAGAAATCCATTAATATTTTGTTTATAATGGCTACGAAAATTTGGGAAAAAGGGAACATCATCACAGCATTACCAAGCACAAAGCATGGCAAGTTTTGCATTTATAATTGAAATTGGCTCCAAGTTAAGGACCATGACTCGTATACACTCGTAGTCTTCTCTGTGTCTTCCTTCAACTTCAAAGGTATAATTTATGGTTGTTGTTGTGTTTGTTTTGTTGTTGTTGTTGGTCTAAGGGATCCGTCAAATAGTCTTGGTATATATTTCTATTTAAGCGAAAACAAAAGGTTTATAAATGAAGACATTAAAGCGGGATAAGGCTGCGCCGAAGGTGTAATCACTGTCAGGCGAGCTGTCACGAAATATCACAACAAACGACAAATGGTAGTGGCAGTAAAATTTAGCCTTTTCTTTCAATGGCTACACAGAAATATACCTTTTTAGTTTGTTTTCCGAAAAAAATGCAAAATATCAGTTTCATTTGAATCGTTTAATCTTTTGTTGTTCAAACCAACAATTAGTGGGTTTTGTAGTTTTTGCTACCACGAACAAGTTAAAAAAAGGCTTAAAATATTTTTCTGGGAACTAATTATGTTGACCTTTTTGAGGACAATACATCAAGTCTTAAATTTATTCAGAATTTAGTTACGATATCCTTTAGAATGAGTGTCCCATATAAATACATTTCATGGGGGCTATCATTTGTCATACCTTTACTACGAAGGCTTCAATGATGATATCCCTAATTATAGGAAACACAATTAAACTAATTAATGATAATCCTTGTGTCTTCAAAAGAAACGTATTGTAAAGTACTGTAAGTCCCCTTCTCGGAAGTTCTCACATCAAATTCTTGATATAGTGGCCAACAACAAAAGATGCCGGTCATGTTTTTGCCATCCAGACGGCCGGCCACCTCCTCCATGAAGTACCATCAATCCTTTTAATTTGCATCGTTTGCTTTGAAAATGATTTAATCAAATTTCAAATAATTAAACTCTGCGTTTTATTGTTGTTTTTGTTCGTTATCAGCACTTTAAATTTTGGCATAGTTATGGTTGATTGATTTTCGTAAATAGAGCAAAAACATTAAATTGCAATTATCTTTGAACGTTGTATTTACTATTGCTTTGCTTTGTATTATCCTTTCTTTGCGTTTTTTTGCTGTTCTTTAATTTTGTGCCGTTCCGATACACTTCAGAGATACGGAAAACTTTCAGTTTGTGCTGGCCCAGACTCGTATAGTTGGCTGCTGCTACTACTTGTCTTGTGGCTGTGGTTGTGGCTGACGAAGTCGTTGTTGTTGCGCAGCAGCTTTTTGAAAATCATGCCGTCAGATATCAAAGTAATTAAGAATTTATGATTAATTAACTCAGAAATTGAGTTCTGGTCTGCTTCTGTGAAGTACAGGCATTGTGTACGCAATACATACATACATACTCCATTATGTGTGTGTGTGTGTGGAAATGTCTTGCGAACTACATCTAAACATACATCTAAACTCATTCACACCCACCCAGGGAGACAGGCACACACTCTTAAAGATTTATACAAACAAAAGCAACGACTTAATAGATAAACCATTTATAAGACATTAAAAATAGAATTGGGGGAGGGCAAAGTTGTGAAAATTGAGGGGCGCCACTAGAGGCAGGGAATGATTTTCATTTAGGAGCCATATTGTAAAGCGGATACGAGGTCGGTTCATAAAATGCCCCAACTCATAACTCCAAAGGACTTCTACACCATTTTCAATTGTAATTCAAAAAAAAAATAAAAAATCAGTTGAAATTCAAAAATTCCATTTTAAATTGAAAAATGTCAATTGAAATTCAAAAGACATCATTTGAAATTCAAAACTCGTCAATTGTAATTCAAAAGACACAATTTAAAATCCAAAAATTCGATTTGAACTTCAAAAAATATCAATTGAAATTCAAAACTTGTCATTTGTAATTCGAAACACATCATTTGAAATTCAAAAGACATCATCAATTTTAACAAAATGGAATTCAAAAAATATAAATTGAATTTCAAAAATTCGATTTGAAATTCTAAAAATGTAAATTGAAATTCAAAAAAATGTCAAATGAAATTCAAAAATTCCATTTGAAGTTCAAAAAATCCATTTGAAATTCAAAAAATATTAATTGAAATTAAAAACTCATCATTTGTAATTCAAAAGACATCATTTGAAATTCAAAACTCATAGATTTTAATTCAAAATACATCATTTAAAATTCAAAAATTCCATTTGAAATTCAAAAAATATAAATTGAAGTTCAAAAAATTTCAATTGAAATTCAAAACTCATTTCAATCAGTCATTTGAAAAAAATGTCATTTGAAATTTAAAACTCGTCAACTGAAATTCAAAAAGCATTTTAAATTCAAAAATGTGAACAATATTAGGTAGGGTCGCATTTATTTTTCCCCTT
The DNA here is from genome assembly GCA_947397865.1 of Polietes domitor. Lineage (NCBI taxonomy): Eukaryota > Metazoa > Arthropoda > Insecta > Diptera > Muscidae > Polietes > Polietes domitor. The sequence goes on from OX377621.1 coordinate 39,027,281, forward strand.
CTGGTACCCCCACATATAAATTGGCATAAATTTTTGTTAAAATAAAACTGCTATAATTGTAGGACATTTATGTTTGTGTCATTCCCGTCTTCCCACACAATTGTCCCTTTCCAAAGTAAAATTGAATTTTATTGATTAACTTAATCAATTGTACTGAGTAATGAACTGTTTTCTGAACTGGTAAAAATTATAAACTATATACGAAATTACAAAAAAATACATCTTTTTGATTATTATCTGCTTATCAGTTCATTAAATCTCTATTGTAAACTTGAGAATATCCAAATTTTCAAAAATAAATAAATGGTACCTCACCTTGAACATTTTTGAATTTCAAATGGAAATTTTTGAATTTCAAATGACGAGTTTTGAATTTCAAATGATGTCTTTTGAATTTCAAATGATGTCTTTTGAATTTCAAATGATGTCTTTTGAATTTCAAATGATGTCTTTTGAATTTCAAATGATGTCTTTTGAATTTCAAATGTTGTCTTTTGAATTACAAATGACGAGTTTTGAATTTCAAATGATTTCTTTTGAATTTCAAATGATGTCTTTTGAATTTCAAATGGAATTTTTGAAATTCAATTGATATTTTAATACCCTCCACCTCCTGGATGCGGGTATACAAACTTTGTCATTCGTTTGTAACACCTTGAAATATCGACCTGAGACCCTATAAAGTATATATATACTTGATCTTCATAAAATTCTAAGTCGCTCTAGCCATGTCCTTCCGTCCGTCTGTTGAAAGCACGTTAGCATCTAAACGAAAGCAGCTAGGACGTCTAAATTTTCCATAAATGCGTCTTATAGTCGTAGATCAATTGGGATTGAAACCCGGCGAAATTGGCCAAAGGGGAAACAATTTACCCTCACAAGGACTAAAAATACCCAAAATACCCCTAATATTTTAGAGTATTTAAGTATCTTTTTTCAATATGTCTGCTTGTACATAGCTGATATTGGATATGTGCATTCCCCCTATAATAAAAACGTGCACCATAAAGTGATTTTTATTCGTAGGGTTTAAAATAGGACAAAAAGGGATAAAAATGGTACATATTAACGACAACAGTTAGAAATTCCTCTAATTGAGTGGACACATAATATAAAATTATTTTTCCAAAATTCGTACTTTTAAGGGGTATAATGGGAATAGTGGGATAAAAATGGTACCGACCGAACGGCTGCACCTAGAATAATGAAATTCGGCGTATACATTCCTCTGATTGCGTAGACACGTAAAATAAACGGATTTTTCTAAATTCGAACTTTTTTGGGGTTAATATGGAAAAAGGGGATACAAATAGTACCAACCAAATGACCGCAGCTAGAGTCAAGAAATTTGGAGTATACATTCTTCTGACTGCGTAGACATGAAAATAAAAAGTTATTTCCAAATTCGTACTTTCAGGGGATACAATAGGTACAGAGGGATACAAATAGTACCAACTAAACGAATACAGCTAGAATGATAAAATTCGGTGTGTTTGGTTTGGTTTAAAGGTGCAGAATGCTCCTGCATTCTGAACACTCGGAGACCTAGTTGGGTCCATTGTGCAAATCCTTTTGTTTCCTGAAAGTATAAGGTTGTAGGTTATAGGAGAGGGATAGGGAGTGATGGGATTTAGGAAGGAGTGATTGGTGTTAGATGATAGATGAGACGTGAGGGAAGTAAGGAGATATTGGAAAGGGATATGGGGGTAGGATAATATGAAGGTGTGTTTTAGTATTTCTGTGTGTGGGTGTTTTCCAGTGGTTGACGACTAGGTAAGAAAATTTGTCGAGAGTCATCCGGTATACCGTTGGTGGTATGCCTTTATGGCTCTATTTCTTTGTTAGTCGTCAACTGTCTATGCGGTTACATACATGTTCCTAATTAGCCACCCCTGATCCGATTTAGTGGTGCGGGTTGCAATATCCTCTATGTTACTGATGAAATAACTTCCTATGTATTTATTTCTGCGTACACAAAGCGCTGGACATCTGCATATTATGTGTTCAATAGATTCTATCTCTTCCTCATCCACACATAATCGACAGTGATCTTCAATGTCCAACTGCCATCTTGAGATCCTAATCCTAGTGCAGTAATGCCCTGTGTAGATGCCTATCAAAGTTCGAATTTCTGCCTTGTTTGACACGTCAAATAAAGAGATTTTAGAAAGTCGTACTCTTAAGGGGATAAAATAGGAAAAAGGGATAAAATGGTACCAACCAAATGGCCGCAGCTACAATCGTGAAATTCGGTGTATACATTCCTCTGACTGCATAGACACGCAAATTCGTACTTTTTACTTTTACGGCAAAAATTGTTTGAATAATGAAGTTAGGTTATTTTGCACTATGTACTTCAAATAATAGATACTTGGTACTTTTGAATTAAAATAGAATGGAAACCAGTTGTAGCACCCACTATCTACTAACATTTATGGTATTTAAGCTTTTTTGAAAATATAAATATAAGAATATTTATTTTTGAATTGACTTGACTTGAAGTATTATTTCGATATGTCTTGCCTTATAAGCGTGGTTTGAAATAATAAAAATACTTCATTTATTTATAAAATTATTTTTTCAATATTCTTATTTGTTTTGGTTTGGCTACATTAAAAATATATATATTTTCTGTAATATTACTGCACTTCTACGAAAATCGATAGCGTCTGTGGTGGAGGGTATATATAGTTCGGCCCGGCCGAACTTACGCCGTTTTTACTTGTTTCAATTTCAAGTGGAATTTTTCAATTTCAAATGGAATTTTTTAATTTCAAATTGTGTCTTTTGAATTACAATTGAAAATAGTGTAGAGAGAGAGAGAGTGATAATGAAATTGAACTCGACTACGTTTGCTCAAATGATAAAAACTGATTAATTAATTTATTAACTTATTGATAAAAAACTTTCCGAATCTTTTTATGTAACCCTCTTATTTTCCGGATATTCATTCCTGCTGGTACTTATTCTCAGAAGAGTCCCTTTTCACATCGACACTGGTGCGAACATCCTCCATCTTTATGTGTGTATATCTTTATTTGTTGTGTATCGGTGAGTGGACTGATATACAACAATATAATTGAGTTATGCTCCACTAAATTGAAGCCTTTATTAAGGCGTCTCCTAAATTATGTAGATTAGGATGTATTTGTATGCTGTGGTAATTAGTTTCTGATGACATTTTAAGCCCTTTAATGGGTTTCTACTTGTGTCGAAGAATGAACTACCACCTTGAGATCCTTTGTGACATTTGGTTTCCTATTATTTGAGGATGGGTGGATCTATGTGTATATGTATAACTGGTAGGATATCATTAATAATTACAAGGAAATTGATTTGAATATCTTTAGTTGTACCTAGATGTTGGTGATAACCCATCACAACTTTACAACGTTTTCGCATTTGGAGTATTATATATATATGTGTTTGTGTTCATTTACTTTGTGACACTTGTACCCCTAGTCAGTGGCTGTAGGCACAGCAGAGAAATTCTTATTTTGTCGTTATGTCCTTCAGTCTCAATTGTGTTGTTGGTTTCCAAATATATATATAAATTGTGGTTTATAAAGTGGTATTAGTTAGAGTCTTGCAAGAGGTTCAACTACTACACTGCCATATCTATCTTATTGAAGTTGAACTATCTATGCAACAATATTCTAAATCCAGAAAATATAAGAAGAAATACTTTTAATTTATCCTTTTATCTGAGGATCATAATTTACGTTCCACTCTGGTGTTTTTCGACGTCTCTCATTATATTGTCCGTCATGCATCGATTTTAATGTGTGCATCTCCCTTACCCTGTGTATTGGCTTCTCCTCAGCCACGCAATATGTGCACCAATTATGTCTCAACATCTGCCACATATCCTGACCATCGACTTTCATATGAACACACTCGAGTGTTCCACATTCACATAGTGGATATTTGATTGATTAGCTTAACTGCTGACAGTAGGCTTTTAATTACTCTTACTCTGGCTGATTAGAGTGTTTAACTGCTCTTCGTTTGATAGATGGACATAGTTGCGAGGAGGAAGCAGCAATTGGTTTGACTTTCTACATCTACACTTAAGTGGTGACTTGAGATTTCCAATCAAGATTTAACTGCAAGACCACTTCACAGCGTCCAAAATGGAATAATGCGCAATTAATTTGCCAGTGAAGGCATCACACAAATGAATATTGCTTCATGTTTAGCGTCAAATAATGCACGAGTATTGCCCAGAGAAATTGATGTTTTGTTGTCCATCATCAATCCAATATTCTTGCGAAATTGTGTAATACGGCTTCATACATCAGCGGGGTTTCAATTTACAGCTATTAATTTGATGATTTATTGAGAAATGAGAAAAAGTAGACTTTCACTTTAAAAAGTGAATTTTCTTCAGCAATTATAATTGAACATTCATTGAGAATCACTTAGTCCACTCACAAAAGCTGTTCAGCTATAGTTCTAAGCCATAAATCTTGTTGCTTGTTTCAAAGTAAGTTTTCTTCGTATGCCTGAACAAATTTTTAAGCCATAAATTAACAAATGTTATAAATAACTTTCCTATAAATTCGTCTTTAAATGGTGTACGAACAATTAAGACTAAAAATTTATACTCTCCATGCAGTCATGCTGTGGTGTTGTCCAAACCGAATCTTCCAAGACATCCGGCAAAGGGAATGGAAGGACCCAAGCCAAACACCCAACTCACCCCTTAACGACATCGTACAGACGACATATGTACCCATGACCGAGTATGTAGTTAGTTCACCCAAAAACCAAAACTTTTGACTAAATTTTCCCATGAATTGTGTGAGTAGAAAATATAAATCAATGGCGTGCGTGTGAGGATGAACCATCTGATCATGTGCCTGAGTGTGAGCAAAGTGTGTGTGTGTGTGGCACGTATTAAAGTCAATTGGTTAGTTTTGCGTATATGGTCGGTTTGAGGCTGACTATGGCCAACCAAAACCGACTGTCACTTCCTTTTTCTTTTCTGTTCTGTTGTTTTTTTTTTGCGGAATGGAAACCATTAAAATTTTAAAGCAAATAACCGCATGAAAGCCAAGAAGTTCTCCGAGTTGCGAGTCGATTGTTGTTGTTTATCTTTTGGGGTATGCTGTTGTTATTGTTTGGCAACTACCGGGGAAAAGAAACATTAAGATGATTAGTAGGAAAGTTTTGCAGAAAGTTATTCGGAAGCGTATGTACTGATAGATGTTTTGGTCCCAAAGTACGTTCATACGCATATAAAGGGTTATCAACTGTACATAGTACATATAAAAATATAAAACTCCAATCGGCATGAAAAAATAAAGACTGAAAGAAAAAGATGGGAAATGACAAAATAAAATACAAATTAAAATAAAAATAAAAATAAAAATAAAAATAAAAATAAAAATAAAAATAAAAATAAAAATAAAAATAAAAATAAAAATAAAAATAAAAATAAAAATAAAAATAAAAATAAAAATAAAAATAAAAATAAAAATAAAAATAAAAATAAAAATAAAAATAAAAATAAAAATAAAAATAAAAATAAAAATAAAAATAAAAATAAAAATAAAAATAAAAATAAAAATAAAAATAAAAATAAAAATAAAAATAAAAATAAAAATAAAAATAAAAATAAAAATAAAAATAAAAATAAAAATAAAAATAAAAATAAAAATAAAAATAAAAATAAAAATAAAAATAAAAATAAAAATAAAAATAAAAATAAAAATAAAAATAAAAATAAAAATAAAAATAAAAATAAAAATAAAAATAAAAATAAAAATAAAAATAAAAATAAAAATAAAAATAAAAATAAAAATAAAAATAAAAATAAAAATAAAAATAAAAATAAAAATAAAAATAAAAATAAAAATAAAAATAAAAATAAAAATAAAAATAAAAATAAAAATAAAAATAAAAATAAAAATAAAAATAAAAATAAAAATAAAAATAAAAATAAAAATAAAAATAAAAATAAAAATAAAAATAAAAATAAAAATAAAAATAAAAATAAAAATAAAAATAAAAATAAAAATAAAAATAAAAATAAAAATAAAAATAAAAATAAAAATAAAAATAAAAATAAAAATAAAAATAAAAATAAAAATAAAAATAAAAATAAAAATAAAAATAAAAATAAAAATAAAAATAAAAATAAAAATAAAAATAAAAATAAAAATAAAAATAAAAATAAAAATAAAAATAAAAATAAAAATAAAAATAAAAATAAAAATAAAAATAAAAATAAAAATAAAAATAAAAATAAAAATAAAAATAAAAATAAAAATAAAAATAAAAATAAAAATAAAAATAAAAATAAAAATAAAAATAAAAATAAAAATAAAAATAAAAATAAAAATAAAAATAAAAATAAAAATAAAAATAAAAATAAAAATAAAAATAAAAATAAAAATAAAAATAAAAATAAAAATAAAAATAAAAATAAAAATAAAAATAAAAATAAAAATAAAAATAAAAATAAAAATAAAAATAAAAATAAAAATAAAAATAAAAATAAAAATAAAAATAAAAATAAATAGTTCCATTGCCAAAACACTTAATTTCCTTTTTAAGAAAAAAGACATGATCGAAATAAAAAGATTTAACCAATTTTTCCCAATAATTCTGTGAGAGATCTACAGTGCTAGTTTAATAACCCTCAAGTCAAGCAAAATGTATTTGTGTCTGGCAACTACATGCCATAGACCACAATAACCGCAAAGCTTCTCAAAGGGGTTTTCAGTTAAATATTGTAACAAAATATAGATGTATGTATGTATGTCTGACTATGACCAAGTTTATTTTTTGGTCACGAATATTGAAATGAAATAACTTTTAAAGTTTTGACAATCAATTTGAAAGATAAGCAATTAACGCAACTGACACGATGCGGCCCCTTTCCATAAAAGGTTCATGAGATGGTGGATGGGGAGAGGGCTTGTTCAATAAGAATTTTCATTAAGGATGCAAATATGAAAAATCTGGCCCAAGGTTTCTAAAAACGCTGAAGGGTATTACTAGGCTTTTTATGATGAATTGATAAAGGGTACAGACGGGGTCAATAACTTGGCATCCTCAAAAGGATCACATTCGCAATTGAGCAAACAAACACTCCTATCTCAAAATTTCGTAAAACTTAAATAATCAGGAAATTTAAATAAAATAAAGTAAGAATCATTTATTATCTTTTGAAAAATGATTATTAGTAAATATAAAGGATATCCCAAAATGTATACAAGTTTTGAATTAAATATAAATTAGGAAGCACCTTTTAACATCCCATTGTGCATATTACCATTTTCAAGGAAGTTCTTGGTACTTTTATTATTCCTTTCTCACTTTCGCTAAACCTTTCTGGTGTTTTCTGTTCCCTCTAACAAAGCTGTCACATATTTCAAAATCCTCGCTAGTATAATTCTATTTAGCAACAACAACCATATCCTTTCCAATACTATAGTTATATATCACTGTGTGTGTGTGTGTGACTTTTGTTCTGCATTTGCCACACTATTCCTCAAAATGCAAATGTGCCCGAGCACGCGCCGCTTGATAATACCTAGTGTCCTTTTTAATTTATGTTCAATCAAAAATTGCCAAAAAAGAATAAAAAGTGAAAATCCTTTCAGCAAACCCATTTTCAACTCAACCCCTGGGCGGCAAGTGTTCCCTAATTTAACTCCTCCGTTCCAGCTGCGAGACTAAATCCTTCTTAAAAGAGTGATTTTTAAAATTCAACTGCCATGCCACTGGTCCAGGGAAAAAGTTTGCAGTTGATTTTGTCGTTGTTGTTGCTGCTTTCGATCCTTGCGCTTGTTTTGGGTTCGTGTGTTCGTCGTGCTGTTGTTGCTGTTGTGTTTCAGTGAAATGATGACAAAAGTTTTAATTACTATTTGGCAAAGTTAAGGCAGTTAACTCGTGCTCGGAAAATCTAATTAGACTGCTTAACTTAAGTTAAAAGCATCAAATATCTGGCAGCCAAGTGGGAGTGTAGTGGTGTGGATGGTAGGAGCCGTAGGAGTGCACATTGCAGAGGCATTGGTTAGCCAGAGAAACTATAAAAACAATAGCGCTCTGTTTGTTTTTTTTCTGTGTGGCAGAGTTGCCTTTAGCTGTGAGCCAACACCACCACAATGCAAAGCCAGCGATAGCGTTGGTTGGTCGTTCTTCTCGCATCTTACTAGATTTAGTGTCTTGGAGATTTTTAGGTTTTTTTGCTTTCTTTGGCTTCTTCTCGCAGTTACTTGTAACTCTGATGCTGTTGTCTCCAATTACCGTCAAATATCTTTAATGAATTGTATTAAGTTAAAAATGTAATGGTGATACAACAATAACACTGAAAAATTGCAGACAATTGCATTTAAAGATTATGTGACTTCCCGGAAGTAGCGACCAAATTAAATTTTTAATCATGTGAACGAACACAATTTTATGGTAGACTTTCAAGGGTTTTTTAACGAAATCTCTGTGATTATGGGTTTTTTAACGAAATATCTGTGATTTCCACGATATCTCACTTAAATTTGATTCGTGTTTATCAAATCAAAACAATGAAGATATGACGTGAGATCAATTCAGTAAGAAAACTTTTTAAAAAACACATAAATATGGCGAATGTATCTTCAACAGGTTGCTCACTGTGAAAATTGGTCCATTTACCTCTAAATCACACTTTGCAATAGAAAAAAATTCAAATATTGTGTCAGAGACCTCATTCAAAAAATCACCAAATTTTTTTGATAAATTTTCTTAAAAAAATTACTAGAATTTCATTTTTCAATATTAAATAATAAAATTTAATATAAATCCAATCACCTCCCGGTTATATTTTCAATTAAAGGTAATTGTGATTAGTTGATTATTAGTTATTAGTTGTTACCATTTTTCCCTTTTTGTCCCGCTCGCCCCTTAAAAGTACAAATTTCGAAAAATCCAGTTTTACTTCGTTTCTATATGGTCAGAGGAATTTACATACCAACTTTCACGTTTCTAGCTGTAATACTTTAGTTGGTACCATTTTTATCCATTTTTGTCCTGCTCGCCCCTTAAGAGTACAAATTTCGAAAAATCCCTATTTGTAGCTCGTCTGCATGGTTATTGCAAGGAACTCATCGAATTTCATGTTTATAGCTACTGCCGTTTAGTCAGGACGGTGGTTCGATGTTTATCCCTTTTTGGGCCATTTTACCCTCTAAAAGTACGAATTTCGTAAAACGTCTAAACATGACCTGGCTTCAGCCGTTTGGTTTGGGGCTGGTCAATGATAAGTCAGTCAGTAACGCAGCTCTTTTATATATATAGATTATACAGAAAATAAAAAATGATTTCAATCCTACCTTCTAGATATCGAATCCCGTCTTTAGCCTCCTATTAGAGAAAATCAATGAATAAATTTAGAAATTATAATCCGTCGTGTAAAAGGTTAAAAATTGAGTTATATTGTTAGAATTTCAATTAAGTTGATATGGTTAGAATTTTTTAAACTTATCTTAAATAAATTGTTCGTTTAAAAATTGTTATCATATGTTTAATGAAACCATTCAGAAAACTATTGATATTATTTTTATCAAAATGTCCACTCTTTATTCGTCATTCATTTTCAAGTTCGCTTTAGTTTGCTAATAAAACTTCATGTTGTGAGTGATGTCCAGTTTTTTATAATAATAAGTATTATTTGGTAGGATTTTCAAATAAACAGACCCCTGACGAAGCTGGACACAAGCCAGAGAAACGTGGGGTAAAAAATTAAATAAATTAGTTTCATTTCAATAAAAATTTGACCAAATTAGCCCGCACAAAATTGAAGTTAATAAGAAAACAACATTGATCATAACAAAATAACAAAAACTTCATTATTGTTTTGAAAAAGATTCATCAATATTAATAAATGAAGTTTTACGTAGCAACAAAAAATAAAATATAAAGGCTATACATTGATAAATAAATCGATACATAAATCGAATAAATACAAAATTCTATAAATAAATAAATCGATAAAAATGAAAAAATAAATAAATAATTTCATAAATAAATAGTTAAATAAATCGATAAAAAATAAATCGAAAAATAAAAAAGAAATAAATAAATACGCACACAAAGACAAACAATAAATACATAAACCGATGGATAAAAAATTAAAACCATGACAATTATAAACAAATCGAAATGATAATACGATAAATAAATCCTTATTAAACCGTAAAATTGATAAATCGATAAATAAATTCATAAATAAATCAATAATGACATAATTACTGAATTAAATCGATAAAAAAAAATAAATTGATTATTGAAAAAATGATATATATATAAAATAAATCGAAAAGGAAACAATAAATCGGTAAATAAATTAACACATAAAACCAATAAAGATATAGAAAAACAAATAAAAAAAAAACAAAATAAATAAACTAATAAATAACTAAATCAATATATTAAATAAGGAAATAAATCGGAAAATGAGCAAATAAATTATAAATAATTTAAAATAAATTATAATTTGAAGAAAAAAATAAAATATATAAATATAATAATGAATAAAATCTATAATAATCGTAAAAACAACGAAATAATAAATCGATAATAAATTCGCGAATAAACAAGTAAATCAATGATTATATAAATCAATAGATAAAGTAAAACGAAATGAATAAGAAATGAGTAAATCGGCAAATAAATAAGTAAAATTATTTTTAAATAAATAACTCGATAAATAAATAAATTGTTAAATTAGATGATCAAAAAAGGAAATAAATAAAAAATAGTCAAAGAAATTCAGAAGTCAATAAATAAAACGAAGGATTTTTCAAAATTGTTCTATTTTTCGACCTATTTAAAGCAATAATTGTTAAAAAATTTAGGTTAAAATACAAAAACTGACCACGAACTTCACCGATTATTGCTTTAAACATCGATGAAATAAAAATAAACAAATAAAATGATAAATTGTTAAATAAATACATAAATCAATCAATAAATAAAAATATAAAGATATTAATAAGAAATAATTACATCGATACTCTTTTGGTTGTGATTTGGTTTATGCACTGGCCAGTTATGGCGCATCCCATTGTTGTCGAAATCAATGAAGTGAATATGGCAACGATTCAGAGAAATGAGTATTGCTGGTAATAAAGACACCTCTCGACTGTGAAATCTCTTTTTATTAATAAGTACCAAAAAATCCATATTTCACCACTAACTTAGAAAAATATTCACGAAAAACTACAAAATGCATTGACAAAAGTCTACATACGACCTACATGTTATGCTTCATTATGTTGTTTTCTGCAGGATAATAGCGGAAAAGAAACCATATTTTAATTTCTTTTGCGCTACGTTTTAGAATTCGTAAAAAAACTTTAAATATAAATTTTTATTATTGTCTTTGTGTAACTTATTGTCGAATTATTGCACTTGTTAGTATTTGGACATGTTCGTTTTTAATAAAAATAAACAGCTGCAGGCAATAATGCTGAAACGATGAACATCGGAAGGAACTTGAAACCGCTGAGCTCTAAAACTAAAATCAAAATTTATAAAGGGTGATTTTTTAGGTATTATCTTTTTGGCAACACTGGTTTAAACAGCTGACGCACGTTTTGTGTTTTGTTTCAGTGTCAAACATCTTCAGTTTGATCTATAATTTAACCATGAATCGTCTTACAAACGAACAACGCTTGCAAATTATTGAATTTTATTATCAAAATGCTTGCTCTGTTAAGAAAGTTAATCGCGCGCTTTCATTTTATGGTCAGTTTAATCGACCCACTGAAGTGGCTATTCGGGCTATTGTGACTAAATTTCGTACCAAATTTACATTGTTGGACATTAAACCACCTGAAGAAAATATAGCAGCTGTATCGGCCAGTGTTAATGATGACCATCAATTATCGATTCGTCGCCGTTCGCAACAATTGGGCCTCTGTTACTCAAAAACGTGGAAATGCAAAAATTGGACTAAGCGGATGGACCATTTGAGGCGCAGTCAAGGTCAACATTTGCATGAAATAATCTTCAAACATTAAATTATATGGACCGTACTATCGTTTCAAATAAAGATTTCATGCATTTTTCTGAATTTTATGTATTTTTTTTTGGAAATCTTTCCTATAGCTTTTAAAAAGCACCCTTTATTTAAGGTTATTTCAAAGGTCTATTAATTCCGAAAAAGTTGGACAAAAATGCAAAACAAAAATATTACAAGAGAACAAAATGATTTTTAGGTGTTTTCAGGAGCGATAGCTAGCAGATCATCATTAAACAATCCAAAAGTTGTTCATGTATTCAATAAAATCATTTGTGATATTTCTTAAATAAATATATTTTTGTTATAACATATCTGAAAATATATATGAAATTTGTATTAATATAATAATACAATAATATTTTGCTTTTATGATATGTTTTATATTTTTATATATTTGTATATTATTAATCAAATCATGAATGTTGAGGATATCGGTAGATTTAGGACTTAGCTAAAATTAATTGGATCGTAATCATACTAGTGCGCTTTAAGAAGTGATTGAAGGAGTGCCTAAATATAAAATCATGAACGTTGAGGAGATAGGTAGATTTCGACCTTAGCTAAAATTGATTGGCTCGTAATCATACTATTGTGCTTTAAGAAGTGATTAAAGGAGTGCCTAAATATTAATATTTTATAAAATGTCCTTAAGATAACTATAAAAACATACGAGACAACATAAAATTAATACAACAATCTAAGTATTTTTTCTGACTTTCATGCTACCTGGAACATTGATGCGAAAACATTCTCTGAATTTATGAAAAACTATTTATGAAACCGCTGCATAAATATGATGAGGAAAAATTATTTCCTTAATTGTCTTCATTTTGTACGAACCACTGTGAATCATTTGTTTGGCATTCCAACAAAACTTGTGCATACGTTCTACATTTAATAAACAAATTCCTGACATTTCACATAGTCACGATGTTTACTCTTTTACTTTTAGTTTTTTTTTTGTGCTTTGATATCTCAATTCCCCACAGCAGGCGCACGACAGACGCGCCCGACGACCTTCTGCTGTGACACAACGAAAACAAATCCTCCGCTTACTGCGATAAAAACTCGAAAACAAACAACACAAAATTAGCAATTGTTTAACACCAAAAGTGCATGACAAACAACAATATGCGAACTTTGGCGGCAGTAGTGTTGGACGACGGCCCGATAGACGGACGAACGACGCGCGGAGGTTAGGAGCCCCTAACGCGACGCATAGCAACTCGACTCAATTCAATTCAACTCTTGAAATGCCATAAATGTTTTGTGCAAATTTGCTTATGCAATTGCACTGGCGGTCGTCGAGAAAAGGGTGGGGGGTTAGTATTGTGCTGTCAGTGAATTAAAACTCCACAAGCGATAAACAACTCGGTGACATATTTGGGTTATTGTAAAACGTTTTGCGGGTAAAAATGCGTTCGTTCGTCCTGCTGTCGTTAATTTGGACGTGCCGTAATTGCTGTCGATACCAGTTGACATTTTTGTGTTATGCTGACAGGTTGGTAGCTAACCCGACCCATGTCAATGTGTGTACGCCATTTAGGTAAAGAGGTACAATTGAAAGCTCTAATTATGAATGATGATTCAGTCATTAGATTGCAAAGGATTGTCCCAACTCAAGCAAGAAGTAGATGTCGTCTTAACCTGAGTGTTTATTTACACATCTATCCATCATTCCTTGTCAAACCGAAAGAATTTCGGGTAAGACAGAGGTTGATGTGTTTTGTTACTTTTAGGCCCCGAAATATTTTACATGCATTTCTTAGAAAAGATTTTCTTAATTTAAAATTTTATGCGAAAAAAGTGATTTGATTAAGTATTTGATCATACATTTTTAATGTGACTTTGTAGAGTAGATGTAGAAATATGGAGTTTTCCAATAGAGATGGGATGGATGTTAAATGTTGAATCAATGTCTATTACTCTATAAAAAGACATCGTTGAAATGCTGCTGTCAAGGCTTCGGTGACTAGTGCATTTCAGAACTGCCTATTGTCGATAGCATCGGATAAGGCTTAATCGGAGCTGAGTTTTCTTTGAGGACATGGATTGTATGAGGTTTAGGGACATATACTTACTGCAATCAAAAACAAAAAAGTCCAAGCGGGTAAAATCAACCGTCACAATTCACTAGCGGACGGCTTTAATTATTGCAAGTGCATTTGTGTGCACGTGTGTGTGTATTATGGACATATAAATGACTATCGTGCTTGGGATAAATATAAACAAAAACATAATTAAAATGTCATCTAATTACACAGCATTGAATTGGATTTTTGTTTTTTGCATATCAAACTTTTATAATTAACGAAACCGGACACTGCACGTGTGTATATATATACAAATATGCATAAATACCAACAAAAACATGGGCTAGCATACATACATACATACATATTATGTACAATATTGAATATGAATATGTATATTAGGATGTATTTTCTTTAAAGGTTTAGGTTCAGCAATAAAAATATACTAAAACAAGTAAGAAAACGTCAGTCGGCTAAACCGGCTTATAAAGGGTGATTTTTTAAAAGCTATAGGAAAGTTTTTCAAAAAAAAACACATATAATTCTGAAAAATGCCTGAAATCTTTATTTGAATCGATAGTGCGGTCCATATAATTTAATGTTTGAAGATTATTTCATGCAAATGTTGACCTCGACTGCGCCTCAAATGGTCCATCCGCTTAGTCCAATTTTGGCATTTCCATGTTTTTGAGTAACAGAGGCCCAATTGCTGCGAACGGCGATGAATTGATGGTCATCATTAACACTGGCCGATACAGCTGCGATATTTTCTTCAGTTCGCACTCTACGTAAGCGTGTTGGTGGTTTAATGTCCAACAATGTAAATTTGGTGCGAAATTTAGTCACAATAGCCCGAATATCCGCTTCAGTGGGTCGATTAAACTGACCATAAAATGGAAGCGCGCGATGAACTTTCTTAACAGAGCACGCATTTTGATAATAAAATTCAACGCTTGCAGATCGTTTGTAAGACGATTCATGGATAAATTATAGACCAAACTAAAGATGTTTGACAGTGAAACAAAACACGAAACGTGTGTCAGCTGTTTAAACCAGTGTTGCCAAAAAGATAATAGCTAAAAAATCACCCTTTATATTAGTATTATTCGCATTTTCGTCCTTCGATAGCCAAATTTTGCAAATATGATTTAATAGTTGTTCTATTACAACTAGAGGGTCATACGCCAGCATTTAAATTTAATCTCATCAATACTTCTAATATGTCTTTCCAAAACTTTATCAACATCGGTTAAGTCCTTTAGGAATGCCATAATTATTACCCCTTTTTCTTATGCCCCTAAGAGCTAATGGATAAAATGTATGTAACACAGTGTAATTAGGAACTATGTCTGTGGGTATTCAAATTAAAATGATTGTGTTAAACAGCTAAGGGTTCTATAAATACCACCTAAATGTATAAATATTATCAAAATCAAAATAAAATTACACCCTAATGTATGTCTATGTATGTACATATTTTTATATATTTTGATCGCATTCTAATTTGTTGTTGTTGAGTCGTTATATAGTCCTAATTGAATGCACACGTGCATTCGAGGGTAGGTGAGAGTGTTTGGATACCATTGGCAAACGAAAAAGTTTTAAACAATCATACAACTTTGTCCCAAACGCCAAACATTTTTTTATTTTTTGAATTTGTCTTGTACCAACCATAAGTAAAAAGGAAGTTAAGATCAGTCAGACGAATCTTATATAGCCTTCAACATGGTGAGCATTCTGCAGTATTATCAGCAGATTTGAGGCGGTCAACTTTATGTAGAAGTGCAGTAATATATTAACCAAATTATGATTTCTATAGAAAAGACTACCACTACCAGATGAATGTATACTCAGAATTTCACTATTCTGACTGCAGCAGTTTGGTTTATACCATTCTTTTCTTTTTGGCCCAGCTAAGATTACGAAATTTCAAAATATTCCTTAATGCTGAACTTCGACATAGTCAGAGAAATGTGTGTACTGAAGTTTCTAGCCATTTGTAGCAGCCTAAAAGTACGACTATCGAAAGATTTCTTATTTTTCGTACACATCGAATTTCATGATTTCATCTCATTCCTTATGGTTGCCACAATTTTTATCACTCTGTTCCATTTAAACCAAGAAACTATGAATTTCTAAAAATATATTATTTTTTGTGACTTCACAACTATAGGGAGGGTAATTTAAAACCTTAAATTAGAAAAGGACTGACTATTTTTTCATATTTCTTTTTTATTGGAAAGGTTGAACTGTGCCATTTATTTATTTATTTATTTATTTATTTATTTATGGAACACAATATCATTCATGTGACTACCACGACTGGCTGGGCAGTACTCATCCGATCAACCCAATTTTTCAGTACAGCTCAAAATCCACACCTAACTCGTTGTGGATGCATTGGCTTCTCAACAGTCACGTGTGGGCTCTCTGAACCCCATATGCGGCAATTTTGCTTATTGTCATAAAAACAAGATAAAAATGAGCTTCATGAATACTGAACTGAAGACCGATCTCTTCTCGAAAATTTTCCACATAAATTTCTTATAGTTTGCTTGAAAAATCACTACTTTGGAAGTAAGTTTTTAATATTTTCAAATTTTGTTCGAGCGTATGGCGTCTCATTTTGCAAATGTCAAACATAAACCGGAAAATACAAATGAATGCTATTCTACCTTTCAAAGTCTAAGTAATGGGTAGTTCAAATTTAAAATTTGAAATTGCCCATCCTATTCAGATTTTAAAAAATTGTTATTTTTTTGGCTTCGTATTTTGAACAGAATTTCATGTTTTTAGCTGTTGTTGTCTGATTGGTATAATTTTGTGTAGGGGTGAACCCTTAAAATGAATAACTTTAAATCTCTAAATATTAGGGATTATTGAGGTCATTTTCTGTCCTTGTTCAGGAAAGTGTTTTCTTTCTGGACTGATTGCGCACATTTTCAATCCCAACCGACTATTAGACATATTCTTGTAAAATGTGGACCTCCGAACGCCTTTTGTTTAGATACTTTTAGCAACAACAACATTTGTAAACGTTTAATTAAGAAGACAAATTTTGGACCACTTTGAAGCTCCTAAAATTGTTCACCATTTAGAGTAACTACAAACCCTAGTATGCTGTCATTTTTTAAATTAGTTCATGCTTTATCTATACACATATACACTCTTATGGCATGTTGCCACCACACATACGCATGCACACGTTCCACTTAAATACATCCCGGGCATATGTTGATAAATACTATTTGTTTTTATCAGTATTTTAGTACATAATTGTTTGTGTGTGTCCTCGGTCGGAGTGTGTGTGTTATTTATAAAAATAATGTAATTAAGATTAATGCGAATATTTCGAGTTGAATTTTAATTCTATAAAAACACGCATTCATTTGCCGAGCACACGAACGTACCTATCGGGAATCAACAATCAGCTAACAAAACATTATTGCATACGAGCAGCATAAATTTGTTGTGATTTTGACTTGGCAAAAAGTAATTAAATTTTTATAGTTAATACTTGCCCCGTTTGGTAATTTGTCTTTGCTGGCGGCTGAAAATTAGCACAAATTATTGAAACAAATATCCGGTAATGATTGTCATTGTCAATCCAGCATGCGTGTCGAAAGCGGTAATAGAATAATTAGCATATGCAAATGTCAACTATTCTATATTATTTATTATATGATAGAGATTTACAACAGTCATTAGTGAGCTAAAATTAGTTAGTGGGTATTGCAATAATTTTGGGAATAAGAACAACTATGAAATCTATCCACTCCCCACCATTTCATCATCAAATCCCCCGCCATGCCCCATTGATAT
This sequence comes from Polietes domitor, assembly GCA_947397865.1. Taxonomy (NCBI): domain Eukaryota; kingdom Metazoa; phylum Arthropoda; class Insecta; order Diptera; family Muscidae; genus Polietes; species Polietes domitor. The sequence goes on from OX377621.1 coordinate 39,045,149, forward strand.
TTGCCAATATATACAGAGAAATATTTTCCAGTTGTTGCGTAATATACCTTATTGTTGGTTAATGGGTTTCCAGTGTTTTTACAACTTTTAGACAAACTAAAAAAACTTATTCTTGAAAAATGTCAAAGTTTCATTTTGCCCAGTGAACCGGGAAGAAATAGATTCAAACCCAAAAAAACTCAAGGATTTAAAAAACATGTCTCAAACAACAACACCAATGTTAGATCTATCCAACACATTACCTTATTTATCTAATCTGTCATCCTATGTCAAGTGGAAAAAAATA